>LPNX010161689.1:0-46528 GCA_001517045.1 Pseudotsuga menziesii | reverse complement strand
TAAGCAATGGCAAGGTCAAAAGACATAGCCTTAGGCCATAACATTTGCATTTGGCCTATAAGCAAAATATGGTCGTAGAATATTCTACACAGGACGTAACAGAGAAATAGTAAAATACAACAATGATGGAGAATCATTTGCATATGTTCTTAGAAATCATGCTACATGACATAAAATTATAAAGAAGCCACATGAGCTGATTCAATACCCAATTCTTTCCATCTTCGGTATTTTGATTCAATCCCAAATTCTCTCCATCTTCAATGATCCTATTGAAGGAAAATGCATTGATTTCTTTAACAGAATGTGGAAGATGGAAGTTGGGAGGTCATCTAGAGGCTCCATGAGAAAGAATTATCGTGACTAGTACTTGAGTAATAGGCAGTTCAATAACCTCTTGTTATAAATCCAAAGCTTCGCAGTGTTGCGTGCCCGATCCGTTAGTCCCTATAATAGAGCAGGCTCACTCGGTTCATTCTTAGCATCCAACGATCGTATGGATTTGGACCCTTGTCCCCATAGTTTATGTACCCTCGTAGAGTTTGAGGTATGGCTACTCAGATTAGGTCTCCTGGCTTGGTCTTATCCTCGCTAGTCCTAATTAGTCCATCTGTGTGAATCTCTCTCATAAAACATAGCTATAAATGTCAGTCTGTAGTAATACAAAATCCAATCACGAGATAGCGATCTAAATTTTGGTGACCTAGCATCAGTAGCACCACCAGCATAGGTATATCTTATATAGTATATGATAGAGCAATATCTAAGACAGAGACAATAGAGGCATCTATAGCGGTAGAGCTCCTAGTTTACTTTGATCCATCCCCAAAAACCAATCTTTGAACGTCCTGGCCCGAGAATCAATACACCCACGTTGCCAACTGGGCGCCCTCAGAATTCCTCATGGGCCGTGAGAAGTCCTCATGGGCGTAATAATGTTAAATCCTCTCATGACCGAATTAAATCCTCTCGTGGTCGAATTGGGGACAGACCAAACGGACCAAATTAATACTCATAACCCTGAATCCATAGATTGATTTAGCAGAAGCCCCATTGGGAAATGGGTAGTTGTACATAGATCTATATTTGAAAAATCCCTCATGTTTTGCTTCGCCTCCCTATGAAACTTCATAGGTTTTAATCTATATTTTAATTTGTATAATGTATAAGTAAATAATATGTGTATATATTTCATTATATTAAATCACATAACATATGAACTATATATATTAATTTATATTAAATCTTTTAACATATGAACTATAGTAACATATTTATATTAATTATATGTTATTATTATATTTACATATTTTACCATTATTAAGGTGAAAGAAGTTTATATATCATAAGGGTGTTTATAAAATATTTACCTATTTTATAAATTCGGTTAAGTATTATATTTACATTTATTACAAGTATAGTATGGATGGACTATGAATGTATGGATTTTAACATAATTCCCTAAAATGAAGCATGTTTTTGGGAGAAAGAAAATTGGAACAATTTCAAAATTATGTTTCTCTTGTGGTTTGAATTTTGTACTTTGGTGGGGTGTTTTAGAATAATCCCACTTGTTATGCATGCTTTAAATGGTAAACATATCCCATATTCTTTAAATGATGATGATGATGAACTAGATGACAATGACAATGATGATGTTTTTAATGAAGATGATGATGGAAATGATTATCATCGTCATCATCATCGTCATATTTGTCATTGTCATCATGATTATCGCAATAGTCATCATCATCGGCATAATCATCATCCATGTCATTATCATCACCATTGTCCTTGACATCATCATCATGATTATTGACATTTTCATCAGTTATTCATCACTACCTTTGGCATAAGAAATAGCATCTACCCAAAATATGTGATTAGTGGAAAAGGGTCATGGAGGACACACACGATTTATGCATGACAAATAACAACTTATTTTTTAAGATGATCAACATCATCATTTTGATTGTACTCATCATCATTGTCATTGTCATCATCACCATCATCACCATCCATTTCATTGCCATCATAATCATCGGCAATGTCGTCTTTGCCATTATCCTCATCATCATCATCATCATCATAATCGTCATCATCATCATCATTGTCATCGTTCTCCTCGTTATCAACAACACTATCATCATCATCATAACCATCCTCAATATCATAATCATTATCCTCATTTTCATCTTCAACATTTGGGTGTAAAATTGGATGCAAAAGTGGATAAAAACATGGATGCAAAAAAGGATGCAAACATGGATGCAACAAAAGTAGGCACAAAAGTGGGCACATAATGGGGTGCACCAAAAATGGATGCAAAAGTGGATGCAAAAAATGATGCAATCATGGAAGCAAAACATGATGAAAAAAGTGGCACAAAAGTGGATACAACCATGGATGTAAAATTGGATACAAAATTGGATGCGAAAGTGGATGCAACAAAAGTAGATGCAAAACTAGATGCAAAAGTATTCGTAACACCCAACACAAAACCCGATACAAAAATGGATGCAAAAAGGGATGCAATAACTAATGTAAAATTGGATGCAAAAAAAGATGCAAATGTGGATGCAAAAGTGGGTGTAAAAGTAAGCACAAAAATGGGTGTGAATTGGAACGCGAAAAAAGTGGATGCAAACGTGGATGCAATAGTAGATGCAAAAAAAGATGTAAACATGGATGCAAAATGGGATGCAAAAAGGGATGAAAACATGGGTGCAAAAGTGGACAAAAAAATGGATGCAAAAATGGCTGAAACAAAACGAGATGCAAAACTAGACTCAAAATAGGATGTAAACTTTGATGCAAAACTTGGCGCACGAAGGGATGCAAAAAAAGAAGCAGAAGTGGATGCAAAAGTGGATGTAAAAAAAGGGTGCAAAAGTGGATGAAAACAAGGACCTAAAAGTTGAGGCAAACATGGGCATAAAAGGGGGCATAACAAGAGTAGATGTACAAACTAGGTGCAAAATTAGGTGCAAAACTAGGTTCAAAACCTGATGAAAAACCTAGCACATAACTAGGTGCAAAACCTGGTGCAAATTACACCGCAATTTGCGCCATATTTAGAAAAGGGACGCAAAAAACACCTAAAATAGCACCAACCCATGAAATTGCACCATTTTGTCCAAAAAATGAAGAAAAATACACTGAAAGATGGTCTAGACTCAAAAAAGGATGCAAAAAGAGATGCTAAATCCAGTTTCTGTTGTAGTGATTAATCTATCATAGTAATCTAGGGACTAAAACACAGTCTCACAGAAGATTTCAGACAATTAAGCATGAAAATGGCATAATGGTGTTGCAATTAGAGCAACAGTTCTGTATAATCAATAAAGAATGAGTAATACAATACAATGATCATGCAAGGTGCATGAATTCCAAGACAATTTGAATTCCAAAGGAGGTTATTTGAATTGAATGAATGGGTGTAGCTTAACTGAATGTAAGCCACAGTAAACACAACTAGTTAACCCACTGATCAAGTCCAGATTGACTCAACTGAGTCCTAACTAAAGTCGAAGTGCAATGGATGACTGAGTCTAACTGAAAGTAGCTCAGACACATGTCACTGCATGCCAACCAACAAGTGGTAGCGCATCATTAACTCCAATGAACCCCGATGAGGTTAACTAAAGTCAAACTGGTCATCAGAGGTGGTTAGAGGCGCCCTAGTTGACTCCAGTTCATAAATTTTAATAAAAATAATCAATATAATGAATGGAGATGCCTTCACCACTTAGCCTAACTTATTATAACAATCAGTTAGCAATTAGTTTCATTTATGACACTCAAATCACCCCTGGAATGCTCATTGTTTGAAGGAGGAAGCCCAGTTAGCCTCCTTGAATGAAGGAGAAGGCTTAGTTAGCCTCCTTGACTGAAGGTAGGTGTGGGTGTGCTCATGATGATGTCAGAGTGTGCTCATCCAATGCTTATTAAGTCAATAAAACTTAGGATAGTGGTTTAACAAGGCCAGATTGACCAAATTAATTGTGCATGTTGGTAAATGTCTTCAACACCCCCCTTTAAGCTATACTCAGGAGAAGTAAAAATAAAGTGCATGAAATTCTAGGGCCCCAGCAACAAAGTCCAAAGGTCACCCTATACAATAATGTAACTTAAACAATGCTCAAAAATAAATCTAAGAGAGAAAAAGAGGGAAAACCCAGTGGGAAAACCCCCCCCTCAAGTTGAACACTGAAAGTAGTCTGATCACCCCGATGAACTCACCCCCAATAGTGAACGGAGGTAAGTGAACTTCTTTTCTAAAAAGCTCTTGGTGAAAATGTTTGCAATCTGCTCATCAGTGGAGCAGTATTGCAGAATGATGGTCTTGTCATGCACTAATTCCCTGATATAGTGCATGTGTATATTTACATTGTTGGTCCTCTTCCTGGTAACTGGATATGTGGATATCTTAATAGCACTTTTATTGTCGCAAAATAGGATAGTGGAAAAAGTACTACCAAGATCAAACTTTGAAATAATGCCATGCAACCAAACAACTTGGACGCAAGCATTTGTTGCTCCTCGGTACTCGACCTCTTTTGAAGACAATGCTATGGCGGCCTGCTTTTTGCTAGACTAGAAAATGGGGCCACCACCAAACATGAATACATATCTAAAATTAGACTTCTGATCAATAGAATCACCCACCCAATCGAAATCTGTGTAACCAACCAGCTCTATCTCGGAGTCTGCAACATAGTGAATGTCGTAGGTCCTAGTTCCATGAATATACTAGAGGATCCTCTTGGCTTCCTTCCAATGAAGATCATGAGGCTGCTGCATGTATATTGACACAACATTCATGGCATAATAGATATCAAGCTGAGAATGAGTCAAGTAGAGCAGGCTACCTATCAGCTGTTGATAAATAGTGCAATCCATGGGAGGTGTGCTTTTTCCTTCTTCAAGGCTGATCCCTGAAAGGAAATGGAATGGAGCAGCCTTACATTCAAACATGTTAAACTTGAATAATAGGTCTGATATGTATTTTTACTGAGTGATGATTATCCCATCAATATTTTGCTCAATTTTGAGCCCCAAAAATTGCTTCAAGAGCCCCGAATCGCTCATTTCAAATGCATTGTGGAGAGCAGTTTTGATGACTGAAATAGAAGTAACTGTGCTACCTGTAATTAGTAATTGATCAACATATAAAAAAATAATAATCAAATTACCATCATACTATTGTATAAACACATTTGTATCTGATTTACACCTTTGGAAGTTTTATGAGAGAAGGAGGCATCCATCTTGGAATACCACTCTCTTGGGGCTTGTTTTAACCCGTATAGTGACTTCTTGAGTTTACAAACCAAAGATGGATCATAAATGTAGCCCTATATATGCTTCATGTATATCTCCTCATAAATATCTCCATGCATAAAGGTAGACTTAACATCCATATGATGCACTTCCCAGTGCTTAGATGCAGAAACTACCAAAACTAGGTGAATAGAATCCATTTTTGCAATCGGTGCAAAAGACTCATGGTAGTCCACACCTTGGACCTGGGAGAAACATTTTACTACCATAATTGCCTCATATTTTGATTTTATGCCATCAACAGAAAACTTAGTCCGAAAAACCCACTTGCATTGAACCAATTTCCTCCCCGAAGGAAGAGAAACTAGCTCCCAAGTAGTGTTTTTCTGAAGAGAATTCATCTCTTCGTCCATGGAAGCTTTCCATCTTGGATCCTTTTGAGCATGGTAGTAAGACTTAGGATCTGAACTTATCATTAAATAACAAGATTCATATAGCAAATAATCAGGACAAGAGAGTGCAATACCTGCTCTTTGGAAATCAGACCGGGTTCTCCTTGGATCATCCATATTTCCAATGTTATCACCTGTGGAGGAGAGTGTCTATCGGGCCTAAGTTGGGAGATGATTTTGTATTTTAGGTTCTGATTTAGCATCTGATGTTTTCTATACACTAATATCAGAAATCAGAGGATCCAAATCAGGGTCATCACCCCCAATTCCATCGTCCAAATATTCAGTAGAATAGGAAGGAAATTCAGCAGTTTTCTCCTTCACTAGTACTACCTCCTGAAGAGGCTCATCGAACATGACACTCCTTTCAATGATGATCTATTTTGTTCTGATACCCAGCAGCATGAAACCTTTAGATTCATCAGGATATCCAATAAACATACATTCGATGCTTTGCGGTTGCAAAGCCCTCCTTTAATCAAGCAGAATTCAGGCCCATGCAGTGGACCCAAACACCCTCAGATTCAACACATATGGCTTGTGTCTAAAATATGCTTTGAAATGGGTCTTACCTTTAATGAATGAGTGTGGCACTTTGTTCTGAATATATGCTGCAGCATTCATGGCTTCAGCCCACAAATTTGCATCCAAGTTCTTTGATTCCAGCATACAAGTGGTCATGTCCTTGAGAGACCGATTCTTCCTCTCCGCTACACCGTTCTGCTGGGGAGTGTAGGGGACTGAATGTTGGATCTGAATACCACTTTGGAAACATATATGCAGTAATTCATTACTAATATAATCCCCGCCATTATCAGATCTCAAAATCTAGATCTTTTTTCCAGATGCATTCTCAATCAAAGCCTTCAATTCAGTGAATTTTTCCAAGACTTCCGACTTCTTTTTGATAAAAAAGACCCATGTGTATCTAGAAAATTCATCAATGAAAGGAGTTTCATGTTCAATGAGCCTCTTCAGCAGGTAGAACTAGTGAAGGGGAAAACTGCTAAATTTCCTTCCTATTCTACTAAATATTTGGATTCTATACCGCGCACCAATTCTCTTCCCAAGTGGGTTGATTGGACCCACAAAATACACAACCCATTTATCAAAAGGTTGAAAGGTTACTTACAGTACTAGCGACATCTCATCCCACTATGATGGTTTTCCAATGCGTTGACAGACATCGCAACTCCACGCATAAGCTGTCACATCATTATGTAATGTGGGCCATAAGAACCCTGCGTGAAGCTCCTTTCTCACAATAGCTCATCCTCCGTAGTGTCCACCAACGAATCCTCCATGTGCTTCTTCCAAAATATGTCCTTATTCATGTGGTAGGAAACAATGCCGCAAAATCGCATCTAAGCCAAGTTTGTATAACTACCCAGCAATCAACTGAAAATTTGACGCCTTGCTACCAGCTGCTTTTTCTAGCTTGTTGAAAAATATTCCGGCATGACTCCTCACCAAGAACTAGATTATTTGGTCATAATAATCATCCTCTATGTCGACTTTGAACAGCTACACCTCCGACAGTCCCTCGTCGATGTTTGTTGGTTCTTCGCCTGTCTCAATCTGATACATATGGTCGGGGCTAGCATTGAAGAGACCCGACTTCAAAATTATTTCAAAATAAAACTCTTGAAAGAGAAGTATCTAGTGGCATATCTTCCCCCCCAACATAGGCTTATTGACTAGGTACTTCAAAGTAGAATGGTTAGTAAACATCTTAAAATTACCACCTAAGAGATAATTCCTGAATTTCTGCAGTGCATATAGCATCACCAAACCTTCTCTCTCTATGGTTGTATAGTTCTTCTCAGCAAATGACAACTTCCAACTAGCAAAAGCGATCGGGTGATCGAGGTTTCCTTCACCTAGCTGCACGAGCACCACACCCGCGTGACAGATGATGCATTTACATGGACATGGAACTTCTTATTCCAATATGGAAACACGAGTATTGGTGCCGAAGACATATTGGCCTTCAGTTTGTCGAAGCTTCCTTGACATTCTGGATTCCATACAAATGCATCATCTTTCTTTAGCATTCTCTCCATAGGGGCAGTAATCGCAGCATATCCTCTGATGAATTTGTGATAATACCCGGTGTGCCCCAATTTTTCCCTAATCATATTCACATTTGTTAGCAGTGGCAAGCTCACAATAAGCACTATCTTCGTAGGTTCAACCAATAATCCTTTCTTGCACACAATATGACCCAACAACATCCCAAATGGTGAGCATAAAATACACTTCTTAGAGTTCAACGCGATCTGATAATGTCGACATCTTTCCAGCTTCAGTCTTGGGTTTTCCACATGATCCTTAATTATACCATACACTATCCAATCATCCATATAAACCTGTAGGAACTTTTGAATGAAATATTTGAATGCAGCGACAACAACTCGGGAAAATATCGCAGGTGCATTCTTCAACCCAAATGGAATTACTATGTATTGGAAACAGCCCCATTCAGTGACAAATGTTGTTTTATGTCATTCTTCATTTGTGATTCCTATATGGTGATAGCCATAAAATCCATCTATAAAAGAGTACATCTCCTAACCGCCTACTCCTTCGAGTACCTCATCTATGAATGGTGTTGGAAACAAGTCATGCATACAGGCATCATTCAATTTTCTAAGGTCGACACATATTCGAACTTCACCGGTTTTCTTTTCTTGGACCACCATAGGACTGATCCATTTTTATTCTTCCACTGGCTCAATGATTCCATCATCCAACATCCTATCTATCTCAGCTTTAACCCTCTCCTGGTGACGCAGATTCAAGCGGTATGGTCTCTGTCTTACTGGTTTCGCATCAAGCTTTAATAGAATCTTCATCTTTCCCAGATCAACCAGTATTCCTTTCATTTTAGAGAATTTGGTTGGAAACAGATCTTGGAATTCATGCAGCATATCTGTGATCATTGCCATAGTCTCCTTTTCCTAGCAGTCCCCAACACTTGCAAATTTTGGGTTCTCCTTCGTCCCAATGTTAACTTTTCTAATCTTCAGCGGTTGATTCATGGGATCAGTTAGTATATATGGTACTGCAACATCTCTACTCCCTTATGTTTCTGAAATATTGATATTTTGTAGCTCATCGTCATCCTCAATTTCTCCAGACACATTATAATATTCCATCATCGACTGCATGGGGCAATGCGCATTTGGCTCCATTGGATATGTAACCAGCACTACTTTTAATATCACATCCCAAATTATCTGAAGGGCATTGTGGACATCAGGATTGGCATCTATAGAACTAACTGTATGAGCAAAGAAAACTGTCATCTCCTCCCAAGTGGTTGATTTTCTACGAAACTTCGTTGATATATACCATGACCTTGGCATTTCGTCCAAGGTGTGAATAAGGACATGGACCCATTCATCCTTTGGTCGTGATGCCCACAATGTTTGGCATTCCATCAAATGGTTGCTTGATTCATTCTGCCCATCATACTTCCCAGTGTGATACACTTCTATTTTTCCAAAGTGAACTGTCATCAACCGTCAACACTACGCCCATCCATTAATTGTCTTTTTATGAGTCAGACACCAGTGTGCTGGAGTAGCCTTTAGTGCTTCATCCAGCACCAACAATTGTCGTGGTTCTGATACCTTCTCTTCAAACTCTATTAATAATGTGGACAGCTCAGGTATCCCTTCATAAACTGGTAATTCGACAATCTCAATCACGACATGGCACAGTGACTGCGTGATCAGACAACACTTTTAGAATGATACCTCGTGCATGTGGTTTCGTCAGTTCTCTAACACATCATCAGAATCAGAAGACATAGAACTAGCACTGTGCCAACCAAGTTCTCCACCAACAGTTGGGTGGATGTAATCTTCGAAAATGTTGTAAGCACGATCCCATCCCCTGACAACTTCATATTTCACTGGTTCAATATATCTTCATCCTTCGTTTGGATCCATATGAGCGATGACTCTAATGTCTTGATTCTCAAATGTCATCATCCACTTCTTGAAGTTAATCATCACCATACTATCATTGGCCCATCCAATCCCCATAAATGCGGGATAGGAGCCTCCACCATCAACAACTTAAATTATGTCGAAATTGGCATAGGTCTTCATACCTTCAACATCCACAACTAGGTTCGACAGTCGGCAAATCGGTTGTACTTTGGCCTGATTATCCAATCGCAACAGCATAGGAGATGAACCCAACGTTGACCTCCCCATTTTCTTCCAGGTACTCTTTGTCAGAATATTCACATCTGAGCCCAAATCCAGAATGACCGAATCTACTTCATAGTCCCCGATCTTAACATTCATGCACATCTCCTTCCCCATCTTTTTCTAGTGTAAATATTTCACCGCAGAGTCCTTCTGCTCCTTACTCGGGTGGTGCAACAAATTTTCAATATTGGCTAGAGCATCAGGATCTCTTGCTAGTAACAAGAAACTCTTGAAGAAATGTTGCAAGGTACCATGCTTCCGTGATGGTCCTGCCTCCAACAAATAATAAAAAATAGAGGGCATTTCATAGACAGCTAACTTACCAGGATTTCTTCTGATCACATCTTGATTTTTAAAGAATGTATATTTCTCAGTTGTGATATCAAACAACGTCTTCTTCTTCCCAGCCAATCGAACCTACAGGAGTGGCCCATCCTGTCCAGTCGTTGCACCTCCGCGGGTGACGATGGCAACAACAACATCCTCTGTTATGGGTTCTACTGAGATCGTTGCAACTGTCGATCCTTGACTTTGGTTCATCGGCAGATTCTGGTTCAGCAGTCGATTCTAATTTATTGGCAGGTTCATTGGTTAATTCACTGTCTGAGTCTAAAGTGGAATTTGATTCTGAGCCTGGTTCTGCAACTGATTATGGTTTTGTAGCTGATTCTGATTCTACAACTAGTTCTGATTCTGCAACTGAGCAACATTCCCCGCCTTCCATCTTACGATTAGTTGTGGGAAGTTCTCGACAGTATGATCAATTGCGGTGCAGTATGTACATGAACACTGCAATTGTAGGCAGTCTCTCTAGTAATGTCCAAATACCCCACAATTGTAACACTAGACAAGTCCACGACCTCGTCCTGCTCCTCTTCCTCAGAATCATCCTTGTTGTTGGTACTGTGGCTGAGCCAATTGCTATGGTGGGGGATTAAACTATTGCTGAATGTAGTGCGCTTCTTGAACATATTGTGGTTGTGGTGCAACCATCAGCATCTAATTATACTGCGGTTGCGGTGCAAACTGTGGTTGCAGTGCAAACTATGGTTGTGGCTATGATGGTATAAACTGCATCTGCGGCAGGGTTATGTACTGTGGTTGAGGTCGGGAGTTTACCACCTAGGGTTGAGGCTATACTGCGTGATGATCTTCACCCTTCACAAAGTATGAGTCGTATGTCATTTCCTGAACCAGGTTACCATGCACGGAAGTCTTTATCTTCATGCCCCATAGATCGACAAAATGAATAATATAAGTTTGTTGCCTTTGTTACCATCTTTTGCATGTAGCTACATTCTTCGTGTTGGTGCCCATAGACTTGACATATGCGACACCATGGTATGCTTTCGTAACTCAGTGGGTTCGATGCCCCAGATAGTGGATAATTTTGAAAGTCAGGTAAATTATATTTAATGTGTCCATGTGCGCCCCACCAAAGGTATTCATGATTCTCTTTCCCTTTCTTAATATCTTGCAATTGAAGTGTCAAGTTCACCAGTTGTGCCTGAATTTGGTTCATACCAGCTGCATTCTCCCCAACATATGAAGCTTCTAAATTCATTGCGATTTCCAGAGCCTCACTCTATGTCACGATATTCTGCTACAGTAGTGGTTTCTAGATATGAGGTACCAAGGCTGCGATAAACCATTCTTTTTGTTGAACATCGCTCATATCAAAACTAACTCTCACCATTAGTTTCTTAAATATTTGATCGAAGTCCCAAACGGTCTCATTAGGAAATTGAATAATCTCTTTTAACTCGGTAATATACTGCACTTCAAACTTTGGTTTTCGGAATTCTTCAATCAGTCCTATCCTGACTTCATCCGGTGTTTTTGCAGGGGCCCCCATAGGAACCTGTATAGATTTCATATACCAATCCAACGCATGACCCTGAAGAGTATTCGCCAATTGGATTTTCTTAATGTCTCCATATGTGACCTGTATGACAGTCCACACTGCCTCACATAGGAACCAATACTGCTCAGGATCATCAGTCCCGTTTCCATGGAACAAAGGAAACTTTGTATCGTCGCTAGCCATCATGGGCCTTCTTCCTACAGATGTTGATCTACTACTAGAATGTTGATGGCACGTCAGGAAATTCAATGTGAAACTCTTGTTTCTTCTCAAATATGAAGTAGTGCATAGAGGCATGGGTACGTTGCTTCTAGGGTTTGATCTTACAGCTATTTTGGGTGCAGTCTAGGTCTGGTCGTCCTTTTCGTCACTGTAGGGGCACTTCGTCCTATGTTGTATTCCTTCGCGGTCTTTTGTTTCGATCACAACAGGACCTTCCCCTGTCCTTTACCTCTTCTCTTGTCGAAACCTTTCTCCTCCCCTCGTAAAACCACTTTCTTCCTCAGCTTCCCTCATAGTCTCATCGAAACTTGCACCCATCTACCCCTTATCTTCACATTTGTCTCCCCCCTTTTGTCATGGTATCTACCACCTCCGTACATTTGAGTTCTACTACATAAGGTGCATCTTCAGTATACCCTTTTCACATACAAGCATCTTAATTGACAATTGCAGAGACAATAACAAACTACCTATGGGTCCGTTGAAAAATTCCCTTTTCGCTTCATTGTAGGACTTGGTAGTGTCGACTGCAAATTCAATGATATATCCTTCTAGGATACTATCCATCCAAACCTCAATATCTCATGATGCTTTGTTTTCATTTTCTTGTAGCTCCTGGATTAATTCAGGGGTCCAGGATATTGGCTCTCCTCCTTGTAAATTTGTCTTCTTGTAAGTGAACCGCTCCAACCACCCGTACAATATGATGGGAAAACTCACAGAAAAAAGTACTCGTTGTTGAATTATTGTAACTTTGAATAATATTCTATATATATTTTATTGATCCTGATGTTTCTATCATGAGAATCATTTGTATTTCTATGTACCCTAATGTTCCTAATCAAGAGAATTAATAATATTCATGCGGAAGTCCCCTCCATTGTAAGTCGGGTCATTAGTACCCTCCGGAATATGTTATTATGATAAGTTAATCTAGTTGTGGCTACTCAAGCCTACATAACTGAGTTAAGTTTACTCGATCCTACATAACTAGGTTAAATGTCAAGTGAATGAAATAATATAAATAGAGGTGAGGTGCTTCTCATTTGAACACACTCACACTCACTTGTGTAGCGCATAAGAGAGAGAGAGAGAGAGAGAGAGAGAGAGAGAGATAGTTGTAGCTGGAAGGAGAAGGAAGATCAATTTTTGGGTTTTACCTCTTATCTTTTTGGGGCATCTATATTGAGGAAGCTTTTGTTGGTTTTCCCAAGATAAATTTGTGTTGTTCTTGTGATACTAATTCTTTCAATGATCCTGTCTATATGCTTTTGTTATCAAATTGAAATTAAATAATGATAATCTAGCTTAGCATATGGAATTCTAACATGGTATCAGAGCTAACCTAAATAGGGCAGATTTCACAAGAGAAAAATCCCTCTCTCTCTCCCCAACAATAAATTAGGGTTTCAGAAGAAAAAAATTGGAGTTTTGGAAAACTACTTGCATAGAAAGTTGCACCCTCCTAGAGCGCATCTTCTAAGCCAGGGATCAAAGTTTTTGGAGGAGTAGAACTCCCAGAAAGTCAAACCCTAGTTTGAGAGCTGCACCAGAAAGCTGCTAGAAGCTGTAGTGTTGAATCTCACAAGTCAGATTTGAAAGGTGAAGACTTGAGATCTCCAAAAACCAAGCACACCAATCAAATTACCTCAGTCAAGTGCATCTCCTGGTAAGTTCAGTTTCTCGGTCCGTATAATTTCAATTTTGTGACTTTCTGACAAGATGGCCCCAAGCACTAAGATTGAGGACAAACTTAGAGAATTTCCAAGCATGGAAATACATGATTGGCCTCATTCTCCAAGAGAATGATCTTGATAAGTATATCAAAGAGGAATTGCAGAAGCTGAAGCTAAGGAGAAGCACAAGAAGGATATGATTAGGGCACAAAGGATTATTGCTTACTCTATCAAGGATCACTTGATCCCTCAAGTGTCATTCAAGAAGACTCTAAAAGAAATGTATGATTCCCTATCCAAAATGTATGAGGGTAGAAACATCAACAGAAAGATGAATCTAAGAGCTCAACTGAAGAGCACCAAGATGAGTCATGGAGAATCCATCCAGGACTACTTCACAAGGGTCCCTCATATCAAAGAACAACTAGAATCCATTGGAGAAAAACTTGATGAAGATGAGATGGTTATGACTGCCCTCAATGGTCTCACTGGACCCTGGGAGTCATTCATCCAGATGATGTGTGCCAGGAAGGAAAGCATGAAGTTTGATGTTGTATGGGAAGATTGTATTCAAGAGGATACTAGAGTGGAAAATAGAGAATCCCTACTAAAGGAGGATGATCAAGCCCTATCCACTCATACCAATAGAAGAAGAATTCGACCCAACTTCAACAAGGGAAAAAAGAGGGAGTATCAACCTCCCAAGAAGTCCCAGAAGATAAGATAAAATCTCCCCAATTGGGACTACTCCAGCTTTCAATGTTTTCATTGTGATAAGATAGGACTCATTGCCATAAATTGTCCTATGAAGAAACAAGAATATAAGAAGAGGATCAAAAACAACAAAAGACATCATGCTCATCTAGCTGAAGATAAGGATGAAGAAGAAGAAGAGGAAGGACCTCCAAGTTAGCAAGCAAGAGAAGAAGATGCAGAAGAGTATGTGTTATTCTCTGCACTCTCTGGATCTATAACACCTGGAGAATATACTTGGCTTATTGATAGTGGTGCTTCAAAGCACATGACGAGACAAAAGAAAACTCTCTCAATACTTGAAGAAAATAACTCTCCTAAGAAAGTATCTCTAGGAGATGACTATCAATATCCGATCAAAGGAATTGGGGAAGCAAGCTACAAGCTTGATTCAGGAAATCCCTTGAAGATGAAAGAAGTACTATATGTACCAGGTCTAAAGAATAATTTACCTTCTATCTCAGCTTTAGATAAGAAAGTATTCAGAGTTGCATTCATAGATGGACAAGTACTCATGTGGCCCAAAGGAAAGAATATTGAAGATGTAGATGTCATTGGTGAAGAAGAAGGAGGCCTGTATAAACTCAAGGGACATTCAGAAACAACCTTTGTTCATGAGTCCACTCATCCTAGTGAACTATGGCATAGAAGGCTTGCTCACATCAATTAAAAATAACTACCTCATGTGAACAAAATAGTGACGGGATTACCAGACATGAAGATCAAACATGAAGGCATTTGCAAAGGATGTGCGAAAGGAAAGAACATCAAGAATCCATTCCCGAAGAGTGAAAAAAAAACAAAGGGTACGTTGGAATTGATTCATTCAGATGTGTGTGGTCCAATGTCCTCCACATATTTAAGTGGTTTTGAATATTATATTACCTTTATTGATGACTATTCAAGAAATACATGGATCTACTTCTTGAAAGCAAAGAGCGAAGTGTTTGAGAAATTCAAGGAATTCAAAGCCTTGATAGAGAATCTTTCAGACAAGAAGATAAAGACACTCCAATCAGACAATGGTGGAGAGTATACTTCGAAAGAGTTTGAATCTTTTTGTAAAGATGTTGGAATCAAGAGGGAACTAACTACTCCCTATAATCCTCAACGAAATGGTGTTGCGGAAAGAAAGAACTGAACCATCATCAAAGCAGTAAAGACAATGATATATGATCAAGATCTTCCAATGCATCTATGGGCAGAAGCAGCAAGAACTGCTATCTATGTACAAAATAGAATATCTAATGGTGCTCTTGGATTCAAGACTCCATAAGAGATGTTCACGAGAAAGAAGCCTGAGGTAAGTCACCTCAAGATATTTGGTTTTCTAGTATATGTTCATATACCAAAAGAGAAAAGAACCAAGTTGGGTCCTTCCGAAAAGAAGGGAATATTTGTTGGATACTGTGAAGTGTCCAAGGCATTCATAATTTACATTCATGGATTCCATCACATGGAAATCAGTAGGGATGTAACATTTGATGAAGAAGAAGCTCTTAAGAGATCCAAAAAATGTTAACATGAATAAGTGTATGAGGAAGATGCACCTTCCAAAAATGTAGAAACTACATCTCTCCCTGAAGATGAAGTACCTAAAGAGCATGATATGACAAAACCATAAGAACCTCCTACAATGGAGATATCATGAAAGAGAAATCCTGATTGGGCAAGAGAAAATATACATGAAGTAGAAAGATATGGAGCTCCTGAAGGCTCCACGAGGATAAGCAAGAAGCTGTTGGGCCCAGAAATGACCCATTTTTTAACACCCTTATCTACCTCTTTTTGCCTCATCCTACTCTATTATGCATGCTAAACAAATGTTTTTCCTTCACTTGGTCCCTCAAGTCATACAAGTATGGTTAATCATTGTCTTATTTTATTAATGCTTAGGATTGTGGTAATTAGGGATTTACATCTTAAATCATGCTAACATATGGTGGTTTTATAAAGATAATTCGAGATGTAAAGAATACAGATGTAGTGGGCCGAACATGCCAAAGGAGGGATCTATATACATTTCTGATTTGATCCCCATCCTTTCCATCGTTGGCCAGAGAACACGGTCCAAGGGTATTATTCCACATGAGCTGTACAAGGGTAGCTGCAACAGACTACGACAGATTTGGAGGCAATAGTGCGTCGCTGCTCAAAATTAGCTGCAATCCACGGAGTATCTTCTCAATTAATCATGATCATTATTTTTGGCTCACATAACAGCTTCCCTATATCCTCTGCTCTCATCTTGCATGACTGTAACAGCTCATTGTAATTAGGGAAGCCTGAAGATCAGAGATCTTCATGGTTTCCCGATAATAGTAGGAAGATGTTATGATCGTAATTGTATAAATACTGGGAACTAGTCTGAGCCAAAGGTTTTGAAAATTTAACCAAATTATTGTATCAGTTGTGATTAAGGTTGCATGCTCATCTACCACTTTTTAATAAAAGGAGTTTGATTCTTCAGGTCTCAGTGTTTTAATGTGTGTTACTTCCAGCATCTCTGTGTGAAGGCTAGGCCCGCCTTCCCACAGGGATTACTGAGTTAATTAGGTATTGTATTTATTCTGTTGTGTGATTTTGTGATAACTTCCTTTATTTACAGTAAGCTGCAACAGTTATCGATTTACCTTGTGTCATTTGAATAATCAGTAATTGCATCTCCTATAAAACTGCAGTGGTGTGGTGTGTGAGTCGACTGTATAGGTTAACTGTCTTTTATGCAATTGTGTGATAGCTGTAATAGCCCTGTTCATCCCTATTTCTTTCAATTTCTGTTTTCTTTAGATCTTTGCAGTTTGTTCCTTTGCATTTATAATTGCATAATTTCATTCATGTACTTTGAATTTCTAGAATAGCTGAATTTAATTCATGTACTTTGGATTTCTAGAATAACTTAATCAGGATAGTTTGAAGAATCTTTAGATGGTTTGGTAATTAGGTATTTTTACTTTCTGCAAAAGTAATCTAGATTTTATTTCTTGAATCTTTTAATTCTAGATTAAGAATCGTAAGAGGGTACTTGTGATTGCATTCTTGAGAAAGTAAATTAGATTAAGTGGATTATGGGATGAGTGTGGTTGAACAGAAAAGTAGGATCATTTACTTACAGCATCAGCTACTTAGTGTTTAAAGCATATATAGTGCATATTATCCTTGAAATAAGAGACTTCCCTGGGTTAACAATTTATATTGAACACTCTGTATGTTGGCTTTAATTAACTTGCATATAGGGTGCCCAACATTTTGGCGCCGTTGCTGGGGAGGATAAGTAATAGACACTATTGTAGTTGCATCCAGTAATTATCTTTATTCATTCTTCTTCAGTTTTTTTTTAAGTTTGCATGTTTTGGGTTGCATGAATACAAGAAGGGTATAGCGTGACCATCTTATAAATCCCAGAACCCCGCAAAACACTAACATTGCTAGTGGTCGAGGCCATGGGAAAAATCTAGCATTGGGAAGAAGAACATTCATTAACAACCTGGTTGATAGAACCAATTCTTCTACCGGGGCTAACTATTAGGAAACACCCATCAAAAGAGGCCCTGTCACCCCTGGAGTGGTAGCGTCCATCTCTACAGTGGAGAACACACGAGGAGCTCCAACACCCTCGAATACCCCTGTGAAGGAAGACAGAGTTAGCACTGCAGGATCGGTTGACTAAGATTTAATCTATCGCATTAACAGGAATATTGTGACTGAAGAGGAGTGGACACAGTTCCATCAGAAATTTAACAACCAGTGGAAGGACGAAGAGGATAAAACAAAGGAAGATATGAGCAACAGACGCGATCCTAAAGAGGAAGAAGCAATGGGCGAAAATCATCATCATAAGGGTAATTCCCCACCTGAAGGGACGATTGCTACACTTCAGTTCCCAATTCAATAGCCAGAAGGGATAGCCCCCATGAAAAATATATCGCCATCAGTGTTGCCTCACTTTTATGGAAAAGAGGCAAAGGATCCGAACGAATTTCTTTTCGAATTTGACATCCGCTGTCGCAGTTATGACTACACCGCCAATGCACAGAAGCTGAAACTTTTCTCTGCCACTCTGAAGGACAATGCATTATGTTGGTTTATGAGCCTGGGAGGTGGAACTGTCACTAACTGGGACAGGATGAAACAGGTGTTCCTGGAGAAATATCAGGAGTATTGCAATACCAAGGATAAGAGAGAAGAATTTTTTTAAATGATACAAAGGGATGATGAAAGTCTGGAAGATTTTGTTGAAAGGATTTTATATAATGTGTAGAGAGCTGGACAGACTAATATGGGGTTAGATGTGCTCAAAATAATCATACTCCGTGGGATTAGGGATGATTGCCTAGACATGTTAAACATGTTAGGAAAGGGGGATATCTCCAAGGAGTCCTTTAAAAAGATCGTAGAACTGTGCAAAAGGTATTATAGGGGGTCTTCCATGAATAACAAACAGGACAAACGGGACAAATTAGAACATTATGTCTTCGACATAATGCAAAATTAATCTAATGGAGGAGCTAGCCATGCAGAGATAGGCAATCTCCTTGAAAATTTCAAAACAGAAATGATGAGCTCCATCTCCTCGGAAATAGATGTCCTGAGGGCAAAGTAGAAACAAGCAGTAGAGGATCTCACAGTAAGTGTATTCTACCCTAAATGTAGGAAGAACCACCCTCTAAAGGAGTGCCCACTCAACAAGTTAGAAGTGTGTCAGTTGTGCGTGCTGAACCATGACATAAAAGAATGCCCTTCACTACCTCAAGTAAAGGCTGTTCTGCAGGCATCAACTCCAGATGTGGAACCGGCTTACTTTATTGCATAGAAAAAGCCTTGGCAGCCTCGAAATCAAGGTATGACTCTAGACTTGTTCCCATTTTCGAATAACATGGATAATTGGAATAATATGCAGCATATGAATACACAATTCCCTTCATCTTATTCTAATCCTCAACGGTACCCCTCTCAACCTTCAATGCAAAATTTTAACTCCTGGAACCCCTGGACACAGCCACCAAACCAACAAAATTCTTGGTCTCCTAGATGGAAGAATTTCCATCCAGGGAACCAATTTCCCTATAACCAACCCTCTTAATAGCTTCCACCTCAAACGTTTCCTCAACAACCATATCCTCATCAACAATATCCTCAGCCTTATCAGCAGTCGCAGCTGTAACTCCAAAATAATATTGTCCCCAATATGCCGATACGAACACAACTGCTTGCTCAACCTATCCCTAACCCAAATAATAAAGCAGTCCATCAATTTGAGATTGTCAACATGCCTGCTTACTCCATTACTCCTGTACCCTGCAACGATATCTGCTTAGAATCAGGAAAGGTAGTGGAGCCTTTGATCATTGAGGATGTTCCATCCTCGGTGCATGAAGAAGAGATGAATCCAAAGTATTTATCCAATACAATGACCCCCATTATTGAAAACATTGAACATCCTACTAATATGACGGCTGAAACACAGAACGACACATCTATCAACACACAGCCTACCCAGTTGATTAGGGAACCACCATACCCTGAAAGATTAATGTTACCAAAGGTGGTGGGACAACCTCAATTTAACCTCTTAGGATAGTTAACAAATATTTATGTTAAAATTCCCCTCCTTCAGGCCCTTCAAGACGTACCTATCTATGCCAGAAATGTTCGAGATCTGTGTACAAGGAAACCAGGAAGGAAACCCAGGGATCCTCCCACTGTTCATGTCATAGGGAAATTATCTGCATTAATAATGGGAAAAACCCTCTTGGCCAAATACAACGACCTTGGGAATCCCACTGTCACTGTGCAGATTGGGCGCACACAAATACCCAACATACTAGTAGACTTAGGAGCAGCAATTAACGTTATGACTATTGAAACTGTAAGAAAACTTGGGCTCACTAATCTCAGGCCAACTCCCACTGTTTTAGAATTCGCAGATAGATCCACTATTAAACCTGAAGGAATCTTGGATGATCCCGTTATCTCAGTTGATTCTTGGGAGTACCCTGCTGACTTCTTGGTTTTACAACCTAAGTCACAGCTAGGAGGACACCCATTGATCCTGGGAAGGCCCTAGTTAGCTATAGCTGATGCTTGCATCAGCTGTCGATCTGGGTCTATGACCATATCAGATGGCACCGAGATAAAGAAACTCACTCTCTATCCTCCATCTCAATCGAGCTTAGAAGCTGAAACTCCATTATGGATGGAGCCAGAGGAAGAAGAGGGCATTCAACCATTATTAACGATAAGGAAGGCCTTAACTTTTAAAGATGAAACTGAAGACGATGCCATTAATAATTTCATCAGTGAAACCACTTCTGTCAATAAGAAAATTTATCAGATCCTAAATGCTACTCTAGGTGAATAAGAACAAGAAAATCTCACAGAAGACGCATTAGTCAGTGACACTCACATAGTTCCAGTGTTGAAAAATTTGAAGAGTGTTCCTATCGAGGTAGAGGCTGGAAAAACCCTGAATATTAATCCCATCCTTTCCCCAGATAAACAAAAGCGCCAGATCATTCTCTTAAAAAAACACAAGGGGGCATTTGCCTAGGACTACACAGACATGAGGGGCATCCCCTCTAATATGTGCACCCATCACATTTTTATCAAAAGTGACTCTCGTCCTGTGTGCCAGCCTCAACGACGAATTAACCCCAATCTTAGGGACATAGTGAAGGAAGAAATTCAGAAACTCTTGGAAGCAGGATTTATATATCCTATCTCAAACAATGAGCGGGTGTCTCCACTAGTAATAGTGCCCAAGAAAAATGGTAAATGGAGAGTCTGTGTGGACTATAGAGAACTAAACAAGGCAACACAGAAAGATCACTTTCCCCTGCCTTTCATTGATCAAGTACTTGACACCTTATCCAGGAAGAAGTTCTTCTCCTTCCTGGATGGGTTTAGCAGGTACAATCAAATCCAAATTGCTCCTGAAGACCAGGATAAAACTACCTTCACCTGTCCCTAGGGAACTTTTGCAGACAGAGTGCTTCCCTTTGGTTTATGCAATGCACCAGCCACATTTCAAAGAGCTGTGATTGGCATCTTTTTAGAATTAGTTAATGATAGTATGGAAATTTTTATGGATGGTTTTACTCCTTATGGCAAAGATTTTGAAGAAGTGTTGAAAATTTTGGAAAAGGTTTTAACTCGCTGCGAACAGACCCAGCTATCTTTGAGCACTGAAAAGTGCCATATGATGTTGAGTGAAGGAGTGGTGTTGTGGCATTTTATCTCTGTTGATGGCATCCAGGTGGACCCCTCTAAAATCAAGGTAATAAAAAATATTCCTACTCCTGCAACTCAAAAAGAAGTGCAAAGTTTCTTGGGGCATGTTGGATATTACCGAAGATTTATAGAAAACTTTTCCAAAGTTGCCTCTCCTTTGTTTTCACTTATAATGAAGGATGTGTAATTTATTTGGAATGAGGCATGCCAAATAGTGTTTGCTAAACTTAAGGAGAAGTTGTCCACAACTCCCATCCTAAGAGGGCCCAATTGGACCCTGCCTTCTCACATTTCTTCAAATGCTTTTGATATTTCCATTGGAGCAGTTTTAGGACATCAGGATGGTCAAGCACCTTATGTAGTTTATTATATTAGTAAAAACCTAGCCCCTGCTGAACTTAATTATACTGTTACCGAGAAGGAGTTTTTAGCCATTGTTTACTCCATTAACAAATTTCGACATTATATCACTGGATATCCTACATTTGTGCACACTGACCACTCATCCATCAAATATTTAATGAATAAACCTGTTACAAATGCTAGGGTAACTAGATGGCTGTTATTATTACAGGAATTTGATATCACCATTATATACAGACCTGGAAAAGAAAATGTTGTCACTGATTTCTTATCTCGTTTTACTAACAATGATGATAATTTGCCTGTTGAGGACTCTTTTCCAGATGAACACTTATTTGTAGTTTCATCTCACTCCCCTTGGTATGCAGATGTCACTAACTACTTAGCTGCAGGAAAGCTTCCAACATATTTGTCCAAAAGAGAAAAGAGGAAAATTATTCAACAAAGTGCCAGGTATTGTTGAATAGATGGTCATCTCTTCTACACAGGTCTTGATCTTGAGATCAGAAGATGTGTAAGAGAAGATGAAATATTCCATATTTTGAAGGCCTGCCATGATGAGCCTTGTGGGGGGAATTTTGCAAATAGGAGGATAGAACACAAAGTGCTAAGAATGGGCTACTATTGGCCGACCCTTTTTATGGATGCAAAAGGATATGTCTAGTATTGTGATAGTTTCCAGATGATGGGCCAACCCAATTGATTAGATCAAATGCCACTTCAACCACAACTGGTGGTTGAACTCTTTGACAAATGGGCCTTAGATTTTGTTGGTCCTATCAGCCCTCATTCCAGGAAGAAAGCCTACATCTTGGTCTGTACCGACTACATGACGAAATGGGTAGAAGATGTGGCTCTAGTGAAAGCCAATGACCAAGCTATGATCGATTTCCTATATGGTGAAATCTTTACCCATTTCGGAGTACCCAAGGAAGTGGTCACCAATGGAGGACCTTAGTTTGTGTCACATCAATTCGAAGCTCTGCTACGAAAGTACCATATTCAGCACCAGACAGTTTCACCATACCATCCCCAAGCCCATGGCCAGGTAGAAAGAACTAACAAATTTATTGAAGCCATCCTTACCAAAATGATCAAGAGCCATCATTGAGATTGGGCTCATAGACTTCTGGAAGCATTGTGGGCATATCGTACTACTTGGTGCAACACTACAAGTTTCTCTCCTTATGACTTCGTGTATGGGAAAAGTGTTGTCTTCCCGATTGAATTTGAAATTAAGAATTTGAAGACTGATATGGAGGTAAACTTAGATGTGACCGAAGCCCAGAAGAGAAGATTGAATCAATTGAATGAACTTGACGAGAACTGTTTAGCTGCAATGGATCAGACAGTATTAATCCAGCAACAGAGATCCAATTGGCATGATCGATTCATCAAAAGAAAGTCTTCTGCGAAGGAGACTGGGCATTATTATATGATTCAATATTAAAAAGGGACTTTAAGGGTAAATTACGCACAAGATGGTTAGGCCCATACCTGGTAGATAGAGTATTTGATAATGGTACAGTCCGCCTAGTAACCATTGATGAGAATCGTGCACCATTATTTGCTAATGGTCATAGGCTGCGACTATACCATAAGCCCATTTCAAAAGACGCATTCACTTCATAGATTGCAGCTGATCCGGACTACCAGTTAGAACAAGGGCAGGAATATTTCTCTGCCCCTGTCAATCCTTAGTTAATCGCTGTAAATCTTACATAAAAAAAAGATGTACATAAATAAATTGATATTTTTACTATTATTGTTATCTTTTTCTTTTACACTCAGATCCGTTTTTTTTTAAATAAAATGTGCAGGGAAGTGCCTAAGGAGCAGTGGTCATTATCGGGCCTATTGACCAGGGTCATCCTTCTATAACCTCCTGCATCAGAATAGAATTCCTTGAACAAATCTATCACAGCCGCAACACTGAAAAATCCCGCCCTTTATTCCGTTCCACGCAGCTGCGACACCGTAGAACTCTTGCCCTTTACCCCATTCCACGCAGCTGCAACATCGTAAACTCTCGCCCTTTTCCCCTTTCACGCAGCTACAGCGCCGTAAAACTTCCATCTTTACCCCGTTCCACGCAGCTGCAACATCGTAAATTCCCGCCCTTTACCCCATTCTATGCAGCTGCAACATCGTAAAACTTTCGCTCTTTATTTCGTTCCATGCAGCTACGACACTGTAAACTCCCTCTCTTTACCCCGTTATGTGCAGCTACAACACCGTCAACTTAAACCCTTTTTTTGATTCCGGCAGATGCGACACCATTTCACTTTTTTCCATTTTCACCTTTCCCAGTAGCTGTGACACTGTTCCATTTCTACTATGTTTCCCTTTTCCGGCAGCTGCGACTCCACCACAATTGGCTGATTTTTCTATAATTCACGATCGCGACTCTACTAAACTGCTTGATTTCTTTATGGTTTGCAACTGTGACTCCTCCATTATTGGCATAATTCTTTGCAACTATGGTTAGCAACAACTCCAGATTTAGCTCCAATTCCTGATGTCGGCAGTTTTGATTTATATTCCAGCATTCATTATGTTTCCGACCAATTTGACATGATGGTTTTGGTTCGCCAGCAGAAAAGCTCATTACAGCATACCTGCAATAATGATTACACTTAAATGGTTGCACTTCACACGCTCTACTATTTTCCAAAGGTCACCATTCATCACATATTTTTGAAGGTATGGTTCTGATTATCTACTTGATTAAGTATTAACTAGATCTGACAACATTAATCATACCTTCCTTTCTGTGCCCACTATTACACCTGCATAACGTTAGCCATCCACTCGTACGACTTAATGGCTATTTATGTTACCTGATAACCGCCACCTTTCCTAATTTGGGATAAAATTCCAAACATTCCTATGCTCTGAAACTTTCCGAATTTACCCAACTCCACTCTTAGCTATTCATGCATACTCTGTGCTTTAACCTCCATTGTCGGGATTTGTAATCTGTCGAGCTAAGAAACACTTCTAAAGGAAAACAAACATGGGTATCCCAGCTCGGGATGAACCTCCAAACACGCAAGAACTAAGAATAAATGCCGAAGTTTTCACTATTTTTGAAGCTGTGGGCTAGACTGAATTCTTCCAATGCCTGAATGGGTTTCATCATGAGACAGCTCTACAATTTGTCTTAAATCTTACAAAAACCCACTTAGAGGTTCGGGGGTTCCATATTGAAGTCTCTGAAGCAATAGTGGCTAAGGTCACTAGCCTTCCTCAGGTGGGCAGATCTTGGTTTGGACGAAGAACCCCCAATGCTGTAGCAGTAGAGGATTTTCTGAGAGAAGGGTAGCACATTCAATAGTCATGGAGAGGGATAGCGTTATAGTCACTGCCTCGGCCATGCGATCAAGTACCAATTTTCCTCAAGAAGTATATCACCTATGAAGGTAAGTATCAAACAGTTTATTACTCTGAATTTCCTCTACTATCTCCTCTCCATCACAGGGCCTTACTAAACATTCCATTTTATCTATTCAATGATTTACACCATATGGCGGGGTTTGTTAGAATAGCCAAGCACCCAAACTCCTCCCTTACCCACCATGGCCTAATCAAATTAATAATTTTACGGGCCTTAGCTCAACGGAACCAAAACTAGGAGCAATTTACAGGTCAAATTCGGGAACCCGCCCTTTTTCCCGATGTTCTAATAGAAGAGGAAGTAGAAGTACCTGTACTCCTGGGGCCTGTTCAAAACCAAGAAGAGCCTGCCAATCAACAGTTGGGCAGAAATGAAGAGCAACAGGAGGTTCAAAGTCCCTCCAATTTATTGGGGGGGGGGAATGAGACTGGATTGGAGGATCAGTCAAAAGACCAAGCAGAACAATTGGAGGAGAATGTACAAGAAAACCCTGTAGAGAGACTAAATAATATGGAAGCTCTGACATTAGAGGTTGAATCTGGAGCAGCATTAGATGCTGCGACAGTTGAAGCTGAACATGTTAGAGCCATGATAACAGAAGAAAACATGGAGGTATTGAACATTGAATCTTCCCCTGAATGGGGAGGAACTCTAATCGAGGAAGAGAAAGAAAATGATGAAAAAGAGGATATCCCTTCCACATCAGCTACAAATCTGGAAATTCCAGCACCATGGAGAAAAAGGAGGAGATCAAGAGAATAAATACAGGTATCACCACCAATAAGATGAAAAAGAACCAGGTCAG
Organism: Pseudotsuga menziesii; assembly: GCA_001517045.1. Taxonomy (NCBI): domain Eukaryota; kingdom Viridiplantae; phylum Streptophyta; class Pinopsida; order Pinales; family Pinaceae; genus Pseudotsuga; species Pseudotsuga menziesii. Next base: position 20,260 of record LPNX010161689.1, on the reverse strand, counting down.
TTACAGTAGCAGAAGCAACACGGGAAAGATGGGAAACCTTAGAAGCACAAATCGAATTCCCCATTCTGAGACCCAAAGCAAAGGATGCCCCATAGGAACCGGCTATAGAAGAACCTCAAATTGAAGGACTTCTATATGAAAATGGGCTATTAAAGGAGGAAATACAATCACTCCGGAAAGAACTAGAAAATTGGAAGGAAGCGTGCAGGAATTAGGGTGAAAGGAATCTACACACATGGTTGAAGCTGCAGACCAATTAGAAGGATCAACTCCTGTTGAGGTTGGTGATGAGGAAGAAATAGTGGTTTGTCCTGTGTGTGGAGAAATCTTTAACCAGTTAGGTTACAAAGTCATGGTTTATGCCTTTGTGACACAACAACCCGTACCTACAGCTGTGGAAGAACAAGGACAACCTGATTGGAAGGATGGTGAAGCTCCCTAAGAGAAACTCCAGCAAAGGGAAGTAGCAGATAAACAGGGTGCTAATACACAAGAACCAGCATCTTTGAATATTTCTGTTAAAGTTGCGACCCAAATTGGGACAAATGAACTAGAGGCTGAGGTTATTCCTGATTTTGTTGAAGAAGTCTGCATTGTGACCCCTGAACCTTCTCGGGACATAGAACTAATAGAGATGGAACCCCAGCAGCAGAATGATGATGAGGTTGAGGAAGGTGTTGATACACAAGAACCAGCATCCTTGAGTATTCTTGTTAAAGTTGCCACCCAAATCAGGGAAGAAGAACCAGAGATGGAAAATATTATGGAATTTAATGAAGAAGTTTGCACTGTGACTCCTGAACCATCTCAGGACACAAAATTTATAGAAATGGAATCCCAACAGCAGGAGAACAAGGAATTTAACTAGGATGTTGCTACACAAGAACCAACATCCCTAGAAATTTCTATGGAGACTCTCAGGCTGCAACAAGAAGTCAATCCTAGAATGGATATCATTCCTGATTTGGATTTAGGAGAGGATGAACAAATGCAATCACAATCTTCGAGGGACACTAAAATCCTTGAGAAACAGCTCCATATTGTAAAAGGCATGAAAGCAACTCTACAATAATAGCAGCATGAAGAAGGAGAAGGGCAGGGCTCTGTTACACAAGAACCAGCGGCCTTGCATCCTCCTATTGAAGCTGCAGCTGACAATCAGGTAGACAAAGAGATTAAAATTTAGGAGGAGGTTGTTACACAAGAACCAACACCCTCGTAATCAGTTACTGAAGTTGCTATAGGAGAAATCCAAAGAGAGGATGTTGTTACACAAGAACTAGCATCTACATAATTTGTTTCAGAGACACCTATGGTTGAAGTTGTTGTAGGAGAAATTCAAAGAAGGAATGTTGTTACACAAGAACCAACACCCCCAGAAGTGATTTCAGAAGTACAGGATGTTCAAATTGGAACATCAGGTGATAAGGTATGGACTCAACTTCCTCAAAATTTTATCAATTTGGATTGTATTAATGAGGAACATCCTAAAGATGAAGAAATCCTAAACCTGACAAAAGAACTCTCAATCTTGAGAATAGAAGTGAGCAAGTGGAGGAGTCAGGTGGAGCGATATCAAGAAGGGATGGTTTCCCTCACTGAACATAGGAAGACCATCAAGGAATTGAAGGAAAAGTGGGCAGAAGAACTTATGTCCCAAAAACTCTGTGGGGAAGAACTACAAAAGGAGCTAAAGGAGCTGAAAAAGTTCAAGTCCATGCAGGTGGAAAAAGACCAGCTATATACTCTTTCTCGGGAATCGTTGGGTACCAGAATACCATCCTCCTCTTACCCTGTGTTTTTCTTTGAGCACTTTATTTGGTTTAAACTAAGGGCTATAAAAGAAGGGGGATCATATGAAATAGCAACCTCAACTAAATTCCTGGAAACATTTCTGGGAAGTAATTTTGAGGACCAGAATTTGTTGTGTGAGCTTTATTTGCATGAGTTGGCTTGCCCTTTGGACCACCATTCGAATCATGTCCCTTTCTCAGGTGATGTTCAGCTGAGGGCTTTTGCCTCCTTTATGAGTAATCATGTTCAGTGGGAAAGGTCTTTCCAAACTTTCTCTCACAATGAGGCCCACTCTAATCTTTGGATTCGAAATGAACCTCAAAATCCTCGTCTCCTCCTTGCTCGACATCAGATTGTACTCTCGTGTCCCATCCAAACTCAACCTATAATGGAACTTCAAGAAAGGGTTGTTTCTACTTGTACCAGCCAGATTTCCATGCATCAATGAGTAGATTTGGAAGGTAGCCAGCACAAATGGCAAGTTGCCTCCTCAACCCTTAGAAATAAGGACCCCTACTGTTACAGGAATTTTGAACAAGCACTTTCCAGGGTTGAGGGTTATGTTGGATGCATGAGGGAATGTGGGGTTAATTGGTTGGGACTCAAATTTAAATTTCCTCTCATCTGGTGGCCAGCAAAACTGTACAGGGAAGATTTCTCATTAACAAGGGCAGAGGAGTAGAATTGTTGGAGATATTGGGTTGTCCATAAGGGATTTGTAGAAAAACGGGGAACATCTGAATTCCCACACAACTTTTCTTCTCTCCATGAACGAAGCACAGTGCCAAATTCAGATTTAGAATAATGGAGGTTGTTGCATGAGAACATGCAACAGGACAGTTGGGGGGAGATGTTGGGCCCAGAAATGACCCCTTTTTTACCACCCTTATCTACCTCTTTTTGCCTCATCCTACTCTATTATGCATGCTAAACAGATGTTTTTCCTTCACTTGGTCCCTCAAGTCATACAGATGTGGTTAATCATTGTCTTATTTTATTAATGCTTAGGATTGTGGTAATCAGGGTTTTACATATTAAATTATGCTAACATATGGTGGTTTTATAAAGATAATTCGAGATGTAAAGAATACAGATGTAGCGGGCCGAACATGCCAAAGGAGGGATGGACATTCATTGCTGATTTGATCGCCATCCATTCCATCGTTGGCCAAAGAACGCAGTCCAAGGGTATTATTCCACGCGAGCTATACAAGGGTAGCTGCAAGAGACTGTGACAGATTTGGAGGCAATACTACACCGCTGCTCAAAATTAGATGCAATCCACGGAGTATCTTCTCAATTAATCATGATCATTATTTTTGGCTCAAATAACAGCTTCCCTATATCTTCTGCTCTCGTCTTTCCATGACTATAACAGCTCATTGTAATTAGGGCATCCTGAATATCAGAGATCTTCATGGCTGTCCGATAATAGTAGGAAGATGTTATGATCGTAATTGTATAAATACTGGGAACTATTATGAGCCAGGGGTTTTGAAAATTTAACCAAATTATTGTATCAGCTATGATTAAGGTTGTGTGCTCATCTGCCACTTTTTAATACAAGGAGTTTGATTCTTCAGATCTCAGCGTTTTAACGTGTGTTACTTCCAACATCTGTGTGTGAAGGTTGGACCCGCCTTCCCATAGGGATTGCTGAGTTAATTAGGTATTGTATTTATTCTGTTGTGTGATTTTGTGATAACTTCCTTTATTTACAATAAGCTGCAACAGTTATCTATTTACCATGTGTCATTTGAATAATCAGTAATTGCATCTCCTATAAAACTGCAGTGGTGTGGTGTGTGAGTCGACTGTATAGGTTAACTGTCTTTTATGCAACTGTGTGATAGCTGTAACAGCCATGTTCATCCCTATTTCTTTCAATTGTCGTTTTCTTTAGATCTTTGCAGTTTGTTCCTTTGCATTTATAATTGCAGAATTTCATTTGTGTACTTTGAATTTCTAGAATAGTTGAATTTAATTCATGTACTTTGGATTTCTAGAATAACTGAATCAGGATAGTTGGATGGATCTTTAGATGGTTTGGTAATTAGGGATTTTTACTTTCTGCAAAAGTAATCTAGATGTTATTTCCTGAATCTTTTAATTCTAGATTAAGAATCGTAAGAAGGTACTTGCGATTGCATTCTTGAGAAAGTAAATTAGATTAAGTGGATTATGGGATGAGTGTGGATGAACATAAAAGTAGGATCATTTACTTACATCATCAGCTACTTAGTGTTTAAATCATATATAGTGCATATTATCCTTGAAATAAGAGACTTCCCTGGGTTGAAAATTTATATTGAACACTCTGTATATTGACTTTAATTAACTTGCATATAGGGTGCCCAATAGAAGCCTAAGCCATTTTCCAGCTATGTGGCTTTGATGTGTGATCTGGTGGATCAAGAACCTACAAACTAAGAATAAGAGATACATAAGAGAGAATGGGTAGAAGCAATGACTAAAGAATACAAGTCAATAATGAAGAGTGATGTATGGGATATAGTTCCCAAACCAGAAGGCAAGAGTGTAGTATCCTCCAAATGGATCTACAAGATAAAACATGCAGCTGACGGAAGTATTGAGAAGTATAAAGAAAGATTTGTGGCCATAGGTTTCTCTTAGAAAGAGGGAATTGATTATGAAGAGAAATTTGCACCAGTATCACAGTATACTTCTATTAGAGCTATCCTGAGACTTGCATCCATGATGAAGTGGGACTTACACCAGATGGATGTGAAGACAGCCTTCCTGAATGGTGTGATTGAAGAAGAAGTATACATAGAACAACCACAAGGATTTGAAGTTGAAGACAGAAGGACTCACGTATGCAAACTGAAGAAGGCCGTGTATGGCTTGAAGTAAGCTCCTAGAGCTTAGTATGGAAGAATAGATAGTTTCCTAACGAGCTTGGACTTTACCAAGAGTAAAGTCAATTCTAACATTTACTACAAGGTTATAGAAGATGAACCTGTCATACTATTACTATATGTGGATGATTTATTTCTGACAGGGAATGAGAAACAGAATGTGGAAAGCAAGAAGAAGCTTGTTGAAGAATTTGAGATGAAAGACCTTGGGTTAATGCATTATTTCCTAGGTCTGGAAGTATGGCAAAGTTCAGAAGGAATCTTTCTCGACCAGGGAAAGTACGCAGTAGAGATATTGAAAAGATTCGATATGTTGGAATGCAAAGCCATGGCCACACCCATGGATTCCAACCTGAAGTTGTTAGCTGATGACTTGTCAAAGTTAGTGGACGTGACTTAATATAGACAGATTATTGGGTCATTGATGTATCTAACAAATACCAGACCAGAAATTTGTTTTGTTGTGAACACCTTGAGTCAATATCTAGTTCAACCTAGACATGTTCACCTTATAGCCGCAAAACATGTGATGAGATATCTAAAAGGGACTATAGACTTTGGTCTATACTATGATGGAAACCATGAGTACAGGTTGTATGGCTATACGGATGCATATTGGGATGGAAGTGTATCAGACAGGAAAAGCACATCAGGTGGATGTTATAGTCTGGGATCTGCTATGATTTCATGGTTTAGCAGAAAATAATCCAGTGTTGCTCTTAGCACGGCTGAAGCAAAATATATAGCAGCTTGCTCTGCTAGTTGTCAAGCCATATGGCTTTGGAAGCTGATGTCAGGTTTATTCAACCTGGAGATGGATACTACCATGATTCTATGTGACAACCAAAGTTGTATAAAGATGACAGAGAACCCAGTGTTCCACGATAGGTCGAATCACATAGAAATGCGGTATTTCCACATTCGAGATATGATGCAGAAGGGAGCCATAAAGCTCCAGTATGTGAGTACTGATGAACAAGTTGTTGATGTGTTGACGAAGGCTCTATCCTGAGTAAAGTTCAAATACTTTCGAGACAAGATTGGTGTTGTTCGGAAAGGCCTTCCTTGAAAGGGGGAGCAGTGATGTTGCAGTGGGAGTGTATCATCCCTAGACATTTGTCCTAAAGTGATCCGTAGACTTATGTCTCCGAGAAAGAAGAAGGATTGTATCATCCCTGAACATTCGTTCTAAAGTGATCCGATGACTTTAGTCCTCAAGAATGTGGTAGGATTGTATCATCCTTGAAATTTTGTTCAGAATGGATCCGGTGACTTTGGTCCTCGAGAATGTGGTAGGATTGTATCATCCTTGAAATTTTGTTCAGAATGGATCCAGTGACTTCGGTCCTCAAGAATGTGGTAGGATTGTATCATCCTTGAACTTTTGTTCTGAATGGATCTGGTGACTTCGGTACTCGAGAACTTGGTGTTGTTCGGAAAGGCCTTCCTCGAAAGGGGGAGCAGTGATGTTGCAGTGGGAGTGTACCATCCCTAGACATCTGTCCTAAAGTGATCCATAGATTTATGTCTCCGAGAAAGAAGAAGGATTGTATCATCCTTGAACATTCATTCTAAAGTGATCCGGTGACTTCAGTTCTCAAGAATGTGGTAGGATTGTATCATCCTTGAAATTTTGTTCAGAATGGATCCGGTGACTTCGGTCCTAATGTGGTAGGATTGTATCATCCTGAAATTTTGTTCAAAATGGATCCAGTGACTTCGGTCCTCAAGAATGTGGTAGGATTGTATCATCCTTGAACTTTTTTTCTGAATGGATCTTGTGACTTCGGTACTCGAGAACGTGGTAGGATTGTATAATCCTTGAATTTTTGTTCAGAATGGATCTGGTGACTTCGATACTCGAGAACGTGGTAGGATTGTATCATCCTTGAACTTTTGTTCAAAATGAATCCAGTGACTTCGGTACTCGAGAACATGGTAGGATTGTATCATCCTTGAACTTTTGTTCAGAATGGATCCAATGACTTCAGTACTCGAGAACGTGGTAGGATTGCATCATCCTTGGACTTAGTCCTAAACTGATAGGGAGTGATTATCCTGTAATTATATCCAGTGACTTCGGTCGTCGAGAATGTGGTGGGATTGTATCATCTCTGGACTTTAAGTCCAAAAGAGATTCGAATTGTGGATTGCAGGTTGTTGTTGATGATGATGATGTTACTGATCGAAAGATCGCAGTGTGATGATGATGATGTTACTGATCGAAAGATCATAATGTGATGATGATGATGTTGCTGATCAAAAGAGCAAAGTATGATGATGATGATGTTACTGATCGAAAGATCAGAATGTGATGATGATGATGTTGTTGATCGAAAGAGAAAAGTATGATGATGATGATGATGTTGATCGAAAGTTTAGAGTATGATGATGATGATGATGTTGATCGAAAGTTCAGATGATGATGTGATGCTATTGATCGAGTGGTCAAAGTGTTGCTGCTACTGAAGTTTGAAGATGAAGACTATATGTTGAAGGTGATGAAAAGCTTCCAATGATTTATAGATGTATCACCCTGATGATGTTGATGATGCCCTCTCTCTCCTACTGTTTTTGTTGTTGATGTTGTTGTAGAATACTCTTCTCGTTAAGGGGGAATGTTGAATTATGGTAACTTCGAAGAATATTCTATATATATATTATTGATCCCCGATGCTTCTATCGGAAGAATCATTTGTATTTCTTTGTACCTTGATGTTCCTAATTGATAGAATTAATAAGAGTCATGAGGAAGTCCCCTCCGTTGTAAGTCGGGTCATTAGTACCCTCTGGAATATGTTATTATATTAAGTTAATCTAGTTGTGGTTACTCGAGCCTACGAAAGAATATAAATAGAGGTGAGGTGCTTCTCATTTGAACACACTCACACTCACTTGTGTAGCGCATAAGAGAGAGAGAGAGAGAGAGTTGTAGCTAGAAGGAGAAGGAAGATCAGTTTTGGGGTTTTACCTCTTATCTTTTTGGGGCATCTATATTGAGGAAGATTTTGCTGGGTTTTTCCCAGGATAAATTTGTGTTGCTCTTGTGATACTGTTTCTTTTAGTGATCCTGTCTATGTTCTTTTGTTATGAAATTGAAATTAAATACTGATAATCTAGCATAGCATATGGAATTATAACACTCAAGAGGACCGTCGTGTATGTATCTCGCCAACCACTTGTCTATCGTCAGTCTAGGGTTCTGGTTTTCTGCTTCAGCAAATTCTCGCAGCTTCTTATCAAACCAATATTGAATTTCCGGTAATTTTGGATGCCACATATCCTCATCTTAATCACAACAAGGTCCCGACAATGGAACCATTTATTGGCACAAACCCCACCAACAAAACCTAGTCCACAGGGGTTCCCACTCTGTCAACACTCGACTCGCCATGATCTCCCTAAGCACCAGCCCATATAGGTTTTACCCTGTCCGAAACCACCCACGAAGCGGATGAAGTCTCACCTGAGATGTTCGAGGGAGGGCTAACGAAACCAAGTTTCCACAGAATAGAAGAGGACTATGGGCATCGACAATTCATCAACTTATATACTAGATCTTACCAGTTACGTAATTATTAACAGAACCATTCATCATTGCTCTTTGCATATCACATCATTCATTCATAACCATAACAGGCCTACAAGTGCGAAAACAGATCTAGAAAGATAACATTATTCGGAAGAGTGCATCATAGATCCATGTCACAGATTCACTTCACATTCATCGTTGGGTTCGCAGAACAAGAAAACAGAAAGAGACAAAAAGATAACAACAAAACAATAACAATAGTTCAGATCAACATCCTTATTATCATATTAGCTTCTGTGCAATCAACCACAAATTCAAAATAGACAACAATTCAATTGAGCCTCAAACCCTCAATTCTCATTCTATGATATTCTCTTATGGATTTTACATTTACAATTCTTTTTCTATTTATAGGCTTGCGCCTTTACATTCATGGTCCACTTGGACAATTTTCTAACTAAATCTTAACTGACTCTACCAACTAATGACCAATATCCGCAAAATATGGTCAAAAGGTACAAAAAGTCACACAATATTTCAAAATAGTCTATCTTCCATCTTTGCGCGCCATCTTTTGTCTTGTGCGGTGTCTTCTGAGCTTGCGCAACACCTGCAATGCCGTGCAACTGACTTATCCCAAAACCCCTGCCAACATAATTTGACTGATTGCATGATTTATAAAAATTTCATATTCTGTTGGAGATGTTTTGTTATACTTTGATAATTGGGAGGAGGTGGCTTCCAAAGTTATCTTTGTTCTTTCAGTGTTCTAGAGTTTCGTGATTCTACAATGAAATCCTAGATTTCCGTATGTGTCAATGCTAAAAAATAAGTTCTTATTCTTCAACACACTACAAAATGAGCTACAATTCTATAGCAAAAGGTTATTTTATTAATAATTCGGCGTTGAAGAATCACATTCAATTCTGTAGCAAAAGTGTAATTCCCTCAAAGTTAAGTCCCTACAAGGATTGTGTTGGTTTTGTAAGACATGTGTTATAATAAAGCCTATCACCACCTTATCTTTCAAGGTGGTTATTTATTGTTATTAAATTCCATAATCATAATGTTGGCACACCATCGAATGGAGCTATGTGTAGCTATCATCCTGTTGAAAAGAAGCTCACGATTAAAGGTATATGTACACTGTCAATTCCTGTATTTTTCTAGGTATTGAATCTCGGGATTGAATTCTAGTCGAACTGTAATGAATTTATCAAAACGGTTAAAAACCCACTTCTGGAATGGGGATCGATTTAGTCAAATCATGAGTGGTTTTCAAAATTTCACAATGATTTAAGAGAAAATTGTCTATATTCAAGACAGATTTTTTGAGAATGTTGTTGCGCCCGATTTTCACATGTCGAGTCATCACTCCATGCGCATGCATGGTCATCTTCAACATGGATCAACTAAGGAAAGTGATAAATCTCATATTTTGAGGGATCTAATTCATCAAAATCTTCTCAAATAAGTAAAGTAGCAGTCAATTCTAGATTCAAAGAGAAGTGGTAAATTTCCAGACATGGGATTTTGAGTTGACCCAAATTTCTTGTCAAAGAATATGATACTTTCTTATTTCAGTTTTTGAATATATTTTATTTCAAAAGCTTAGATAGATTTTCCGAGAAAAGTATCGTTGGATGTAATAGAGGGAACTCAATTAGTTTTGGATCTGGAAATCATCTATATATTGAAAATTCTGAATGTAATTGGAAGGATCTTCCTTTAGGAAGCCGAGGGATGGAAAAAGGGAGATCACACAGAGATTTTGATCTATATATATTTTGCACGGCATCTAGTACAATGGTGGAATTCCATGTTTTGTGATCATGTTCTTATTTAACATACTATGTTCTTTTTATTCATGTTTTCATTCTCTTATTTAGATATAATAAGACTTATTGTAGTGCAATTGGTTTCCCTTCTTTGTTCAAATCAAGTAGCAGTTAGAGATTTCTGTTAGTTGCATGAGCTTGAAGGTTTTATTTTTTTAAGTATATGTTGCAGATCTATGAAAAGCGTTTTGTATTTGAATCTCACTTATGAGTACATAGCTACCTTCCTATGTGTTGATTTGCTTTCATTTCCTCTTTATATTATATCTGGTTTGTTTTCTGAGTAAAATGCCTACAAACTCTAAAATTTCACGATGAGTATTGGATACTCTTTAACTTTAAATATAAAATGCTTTACATCCTTGTAATCTTTCCCCTCAAACCTTCTTTACAAATCTTTACAATTTTCACATTAATGTTATCCCAAGCTCAAGATGTGCTAAACTTTCCCTTCAAGCAGTCAAAGGACAACTTTTAGCGTTAACACCTCACCATGGTTAACATGCGAAACCAAGTTAACACAGACAAAAACTATAGCCATAGAGAGGTCGAGTCTCTGCAATTGCAGTTGCGGAGCAAGACTCATGGCCTGAGAGTCGTAGTTGCATACAAGGGCAAGGGAGGAACAACCGCAATTACATTGATGAGAAATCAACCCTTGTCTTAGTCACATCAACCATTATGTAGGCTAGGGCTGAGAGTCGTAGTTGCATACAAGGGCAAGGGAGGAACAACCCCAATTACATTGATGAGAAATCAACTCTTGTCTTAGTCACATCAACCATTATGTAGGCTAGGGCTATGGTGGAAGGACAGTATGGAGGCCAACTATGCACACGGTGACCCACAACCCCAAACATGGCCATTGAAAGAGAGCCATGTGGGCCATGAAGCAATGACAAAATCGTTGTGGAGGATAGCAAATCCATGTTGCATTAATTTTGTGATGGGCCACGTCGATCCGCATTATCAATGTATTTAATGGTGATACAAGGAGAGGGTAGACGTGTAATCCACCACCTAATGAATGCGATCAATGCCCATGCCATAGTTTCGATGGTGAGTTAATCCAATGGGATCAACACACTTAACCATTATTGTCACTCCTAAAGTAACGTTACAAAGGTTTAAAGAGCGTCCACGTTATTATATCTATCATGAATTACATTGTGGAACTAAGCATTGAATTGGTAAGTCACTCAATGCTTAAATTTAACATGTAAGGTATAAAGTTAGGCTATGGGTGTGGAATCCCCGTACCATCGTCAATAAGCCATAGATTTAATTAAATTGTTTAGATAATATAATTAATAAAGTTAAAAATGGGTAATAGAACCAATACCATTGTAGCATAGACCATAGCCTATATGGCCAACTAACTATGAGTTTCATGCTAAGCATGGATTATGTAAATGGCCTAGAAAAGAGTGTAACCCGCTCATGCCAAGTGTTTATAACAAAGATGGAATTCAAGTGGTAGCAAGTTAATACGTTTCGAGAGGAACTAATCGACAAGAACATTTATAGCATAGAGCACGGACGAGGTGTAATGCCGAACCAAGTATCAATTTAAATATTATATTAATCATTAGTGATAATCATGATTATATCTAAGTAACAAATGAGTATATTAAGAACAAAATAGCATGCTTAAATATGGTTGATTAAAAAAATTAAATAAGAAATATGGGGCTTAAAATAGGTTTTCTAAGAAAAATATTAAAATAATATTTATGAATTTTGAAAAAAGAGAAAAACTATTTTTTCTTTCATATTTTCAACATATCTCTGTATGGCTTTACTCAAATTTCGAGTGAGAGCACTCATTCGATGAGAAATTGAATTTCACATTTAGTGGGTACTTAGATTGCATACTTTTGATGGACCCCACACCACGAAAAACTAGAAATGCATTTAAAAAATGTATTAATTTCAAAGTAACATATTTTTTAAATGCATTTCATGTTTTTCACAGGGTGTGGTCCATCAAAAGTATGTAGTGTGAGTACTCGTTGGATGCGGAATTGAATTTTGCATCCAATGAGTGCTCCTACTCAAAATTTAAGTAAATCCACAGGGAGATATGTTGAAAAAAAAATTTATGACAAATATGCCAAATCAACCATTAAGTTGACTCAAGATTTTCTTTAAATTTTATTGGATGGCTCTTTTTTTTTTGTAAGCTAACAGCGTGAGAAATAGATTATGTAAGCTAGCAGCGTGAGAAATAAATTTCTGGCAATGTTTTAATAGTTGAATACCTTCCTATTACAAGGCTTTACAACTATGATTGTTCAATACTCACCTTCACGTTGCATTATTTTTAAAGTATTATATTTAAATTTTATATGATTAAGTTTTTTTTTTAAATTAAAAAAAGTTAGTAATTTTTCTCATCTTATTATACTTATAGTAAGGTAGTGTATATATTGTAGTGGATCTTTGATCAACCATTATGAGTTTAGTTGGTGCTTTGACTAAAAATTTATAAAAAACAATCTTAATTTTGATAGTGAAGACTTAATTTTTTATTTTTCTATAATATTTTAGTTCATTTATCTTGCATGTCATTGGTTGATCACTTGAGGTCTCATAGCGCAGGCACCATTGAACTTATTGGCATTGGGGAGATATTTTATAGCCCACCCACTTCTTAGCTTGCCAGGTCATCTCACCGCCTTCACCGCATTGAATAATACCCAAACTAACGCCTTCTTGCACCTTCCTCAACTACTAGATCATCTCACTACATTGAATAATACTTGAAGCATTTCCTCACTTTCTGGATTTCCTTGGATTTCCCTTCATTTCATTTTACATTTGCGATGGTCTGGCAGGTGGTTGTCCCAACAAAATTATCCTTAGTCCAAGTAGCTATTAAATCCACTACCTTCTCTTATTCGTCTACAATTCTTGTTCATCCCACCAAAAGATCCCATGGATTTTCTACGTCAAGCAACTACAACAGAGTATGTCTTTGATGTATGCTTTGTGTTTGTCCAACAATAATTGTTGGAATGGAGTTAGCCAAGTCTTCTTCCTTAAGTTGAATCACGTGTGCAAGTAAGACATTATCTTAGCTTAAAAATTATCTTCAAAAATATGCATATGTTTCATCCATATTTATGCAAACCATTCATTATTTAATGAATTGAAACATTTTTTTGCATAACTTTCTGGAAAACAAATAATGAAAATTTTGACTCATTAAAATACAATAGCTACAATGAATACTAAATATTATCATTGCAATAAATGGTATCCTTCACAGGACAGACCCACAAAACCAAATCCAATAAAAAAATTGATTTAATGGCACCATGCATGATATTTTTGTATGAGTAGCAGGTACCAATTATTGATACATACATGTTCAAGAGTCAATTTTGTCTATGATACTACAACTAATGTCAAAGTCACCCTTAGAATAAAACAAATGACAATAAATCTCTCATTGGTTAATAATGTTGTTCATACTAGAAATCATTTCAGGATTGAATATAAAAACAACTTATTATCTATACTATTAGTATATCTATATTATTGCATATTAGTATAGAGATTGAAGGGTTCTATGTGAACCTGCAATTTAGTGCATGGCATAAATGTAACATAACTTAACAAAACCATATTATGATTGTGTTACTTTGGCCACTGTGCCTACTCGAGTTATACCATATGATATTTTCAACTTCACTAGCCATGCCACCAACAATTTTCCTAAGCTCTCATAATTGTGTGAGCTAATTTTCCCTAAAGATGAGGACTCAAATTATTCTACCCTGTAAGTTACTCTCCCTAATTGAGCTAATAAGAAAATCCATTACAAGATCCATAATTATTCCCATTTCCAACACAAACATGAAAATCATTAAAATACATCACATAAACAGGGAACTCTGCATCTGAGTTGGAAAAACTAGTAAATCCCCATCTTCAACAGATGTAGAGTTGAGAGAATCCAAGCAGAATTCTTAAATTCGACAAAGTTATGGAAGAAATCATGATGAATGACAATCCCTCCAAGCCTTCAAACCTGTTTGGCCAAGTCCTCCACAACTAGCTTGGCTCTGTCTAAGCTAATTTAATGGCTTGAATTTTCTTGGGATGCTTCTCAATAAATTAATCATGGTAATAACTAAGTGATCCAACTCTTTGAACATTAGTCCAGGAGGAATTGAGTCAAATTCCAAGGAATATTATAACTACCAGGTATTTCTCTAATCAACTTTGTCTTCCAAGAATAGGGTTACCATCTCCAAAGATATCATATTGCTAATAGCTCAACTCCATAACATGGCTAAGTTGATACATGGAGTTGGAATGGAGTATATTGGTCGTGCAGGCTCTTACACAATTGTTTTATCAGTATTTACACCTAATTTCATATAAATAATATTTGGACAATATTTACCATACAAATAACATAGTGCAATGTAGGTAACATTCTAAGCATTAATGCGGGTGGCCCCCGAGTAAAATATAGTACTAATAAAGAGACTATCCATCTACTACGTCCTCCTTGTTCACAAAGTGGCAATGACTTATAGTTGTCAATTGTGTGCAAAACTTCCAAGACTGAAACTAATTGATAATTAAGTGCATGTGGTACTTCTAGCCCTAAGATGCTAATTACAATCTATTGACATATGGTATCCTTATTTTATAATATTTCCTATGTAAAAAATTGTAGTCATGTAATATCTTATGCGTCGTGCAATCATGTGTTCCCTCTTCATACCATGTTTTGTTAGTCTTTCCTTTGCGTGTTAAGTTGGGGTTTCATTATACATATCATTGTAACGCATGTGTCCATCACTTTATGTGTGAGTGTGTTTTTTTCTTGTTCGCAACCTATTGTTCAAGCATGTGATTCATTCTGTCCACATTATTTTTACTATTTATTTGTTCGCTCACAACAAACAAAATGCAACACTAGACATATTTAAATCAATTAAACTTTAGATCCTTATTTAAATTAATTAAACTTTAGAGCCTTGTTGTAGCCACAACGATCCCATCTTTTTTAGGAAAGATGGGAGCCGCATTTTTAAACTTTAATTCCTTATTTTATTTTTCAAAGAAGTTTTGGCATTGTCATTTTTAGTTAATCTCATTTATTATTTATTTTACTAGTACTTTGGAGTTAATCTAAAATTGATTAAATTAGTTTCAACATTTTTGACATCTTAATTCTTCTTTAATCAAAAGGATAAAAGACAAAGCTCGAGAGTCGGGATGTTAACATACTGATATTAATCTTGCCAACGTTCTGATGCCAACATTCCTATTTTATAAATATTGGAAGTTGAAGTTGGGTATTCATTTGTTATGTGAAACTTCAACCCCGATGTTATAATCCTTATGTTTATGATTTCCTTTGAAACTCGAAACTTGGCATGGCAGTCGTTTATATTTAAAACAAAATTCCCAACGTTTCGATGTCGATGTTCTTATCCCTATAAATATCGAATTTCGTAATTCGGTAAAGAACATATTTTACACTTCTTTCTGAAATGTCGATGCCAACGTCTCCTACCCACATTGACTTTGGACCTTGAGAGTTAGACTATTGTTCATTTCATTGCTAATTTTCTCCCTGCGACCTCACACTCAATTTTTTCAAATATTTTGCGCTCTCCCTTCGGCATTTGTATTTTCACATTAGGATTTGGTAATAATGTTGCACGCACCAAAATACTTCGAAGAACTAGTCAAATCAAATGCAACTAATGGCTGCTTATTATTTAACCACAAATACATGACTACTTTTTCACAAGAAATGTTAATCAGATTTGGTCTTAACAGAGCCCACACGTAATCAAATTTTGAAACTTGCTTCACCATTACAACACAAAGAATTTGAATTTTAGAATAATAGGATTCTCTCCTCTAGCAAGAAGCTTGCATTTTCCTTCTGCAATTTTGTTTCAGGTTTATCCCAGGTATTGTATGTTCTTTTGGTATTTTTCTTATTTTTGACAATTTAAGTGTCTTATGTTATTTTGTGATGGGGTACAGGATTAGATCTAGAGACCATAGCTAGGAGAACAGGTCGAATACCACAATGGAATAATTAAAGTTAAAAGACCCCAATTTTGCCATCTACTTAGATACTGATGCATGGGTTTCTGACATACTATATTTGGACTCTGATAGGATTTACAACATCTTCGATAATGACAAATTTTCAGAGTTTAAGGACATCAACAGGTCCCAATTCCACGCAATCATTGTGCGCCCAGTTGTTATGCCATACACATACCTAGTCAAATGGATGGTTGATTATGTTGACATTCCAACTAGTACCTTCAAGGGTTCTAACCAAGTTTTTTACGTTTCTTTCAAGCCAAGCACATTCACTAGAATTATGCGCTCAAAACCCCACATAAGTTCTTGATGTAGGATTTCTTAAAAGTGTGGGTAGAAAAATGAAATAGATGTGCTTGTTAAAACATGGATGACTAACCCTGATAGTTTTATACTTAGACCTAACAGACAATAGGTCCAATTTTTCTGCTCAAATAACCTTACAAATTGTTCGTGGCCATGTTATGTAGGTTCTACGGTGTGGAAAATTGCTCATATTTTAAATTGGAATGGAACCCTTGGCTCATCACATAGCAACCATGGGGAAAATATTCAATTCAGCACAAATTTTTTCCATAACCCTCAAGGATTCACTCACTCAACCACATAAGGTTCCAGTTACTAAGAAGCACAAGTTCTACTTATCGACATATTTGGTGGACATTATGTGTGCCTCCTTTTCTTATCCTTCTATGAATTGGCATTGGACTAGATAAAGATCCCCTATTCATATCTATTGTTCAATCTTATGGGAAGACAATTATAAACTATACATTTTTGGCATTTGTGATAACTTCCTCAGTGTTCACTACTACGTTTGAGAGGAAAATACGAAGGTGGATTCTGACAATAGATCTAAAATCAGAAAAAATGTAGAATTGTATATATATATATATATATATATATATATACAATTCTACATTTTTTCTAAAATATATATATATATCATGGTGGGAAAGCTTAAGTGGTCGAGTGTTGTAAGTAGTGAGAAGAAGGTCTATGGGTCAAACCATTAAGTGACTATATATTGGTATATAAGGGCCTCACTTGATGTCCCCATTGGGTTACCTCTGTAATTAGAGAAAACAGGGTGAGGCCCCTTCGGGTGGGCCTCTTGTGATTTCTTCTTGTGGACATAGCAGCCTTCCTAGGGGTTTGTGAACCACAACATTTATGTATATATGTATACATATACATATACATATACATATATACATGTATACATATACATATACATTAAACTGCCCCACATTCATTGATTAATAGCCAACACCCATGTCATTTCATCAAATAATTAACTATACGTCGGATATTAGATGAACCTATACCTCGTCGCATATCCAACGTACTTGCAGGTGAAATATTAATGGTGTGCAATTAATGGCATATGAAATATTAAAGGTGTTCGACGTTGTTGCTTTACAAACATATTTTATTTTGTTAAGTGAATTACAAATAGTTATACTACAGGTTAATTTTTGAAGATACTTAATATCATTGCATGTTTGGTAAAGAAGAATGTTAGATAACATTCCTCCAAGTGGGCATCTAGGTGTGGAAGCTGCATTAGATGTAAGGGCTATTGATGGAAAATGTTATTTCCCTTGTAATAGATGTAGGGGATATAATAGAAGGATACTTTTAATAATAATAAAAACTAAAAAACATTGTACAACGCTTGGACACTCTGAAGGAGGGAATGAATATCATCCCATGGTAAGTTATCATTAAATATCTTTATATTTGGATACTTTTTTTGTAAATCTTTATATGTTAAATGTAGAAGAAAAACAATGTATTATTTTTTCCTTGGGGATATAATAGGGGATATACATGGATGAAAATACAAATATTTTTTAGGATTAGTGAAAATTCCCCTCCCCCTTCTCCAAACTTACAAGGATACTACTAGGGCCCCATTCACACTAATTCATGCACAATATCGATTGTGCCACTTTCCTCATTAATGGCATCCACTTGGTTGAGATGTCAACACGTGATTCCACATATCCTCAAAGGTACTTCATTGAATTCCATACCCTAATATGGGAACTCCTAGATCACAATTATTTATTACTCTAGAACAACAAATAATTCATGATTAAACTCTAGACCTATCTTTCTACTTCCTAATTAATATGTTCATCTATTTCTAGTAAGTTGTGTAGGGATCTCATGTGCCTCTATTATGACTACAATATGTGACTAGATAGATGGGAACCACTTTAAAATTAAGGACCATATGAGGCCCCAAAATTAACCCCTCAACTTGACCACCTCCTACATGCCCTAGGTAGATGTACATCATCATCGTTAATATTGATTCCTAATCAAATGCTTTTCTATACAATCATTGCCACATCATTAATATGTGCATATTTCTTAACACTAGAAGGTAAAAAAATACATCCAATATACAAAATCATGTGAGCTATGCACTAGGGACGAATAAATCTATTCTATTTATTGAGACAATGTTTGACAATCCAACAACCTCCTTCGAAATTTTCACAACATTTAAGGGGGCAGTTCAAATATTGTAAATATTACTTTGAAATGTTTTTGATTTTTTTGTTTAAAAGTTTGATGACTTTCTCTTTCATAAGTTAGATTTTCGTGGTTCTTGTTTATGATCGATGGTTAAGCGATTCTTATGGGTTTTGTAATAAATGATTTTTTTTAATAAACCTTGACTTTGTTTTTTTCTTAAGTTCTTTTGCTTATACCTTTTGAAAAATCAAGACACTCAGATCAAAGTTTCCCTACATATATTGCATTTATTTTTGCTCAAAAGATTAAGAACAAAAAAATTCGATAAATATTTAAATTTTGGAAAAGTTCTTTTGCTTATACTTTTGGAAAATCAAGACACTTTATCAAGATTTACCCTCTATATATTGCATTTATATTTCTCAAAATATTAAGAACAAAATAATCAAGATGAATATTTAAATTTGAAATATTGCAATATGAAAAAACAATCAAATTTTTATTTTTTATTTTGTTTATTAATTAATCTTTTATAAAAAAAAAAATTAATTTTATATTTATTATTATTATATTTTATTAAAATATTTTAAAAAAATTATACTTTAAGAATGCATGAATATTATAACCTTTGCCTTTTCTCAAACATGGGTAATTTCTCTTTACATAGGCAAAGTGACAAACGAAATTCTATAGCTTAAGCTTTTATATGCATGGAAACTTGATATTTTAAAAATTAATATTAAAGTTTCCTTGTTTATGTGCAAACAAAAGATTGTTTTATGAATCATTAAATATTTTTACTTTTGTTTGTTTTCCACGCTATCTTAAATATTTTGTGTATGTTATATGAAAAGGAGAGTTAAACTTTTGCTTTGTTTCAATAATTGTAATCGTCACGTCATTAGAGGCTTTGAGGGATAAGACCAATGCAAAAGCCAAACGTAGTAATCTTATAGTTTTTTAAATGAAGAAGATAAAGATTTATTAGAAGAAGATAGTCATTATAGTTTTATTTAAAAAAGGATTTATCAAGCATCTAAAAAGATCAAATATCTTAAGGTGTAAATTTTTTTTAGAGTAAAAGTGTTTAAAGAAATGTGTAATTCAATGTTTGTGGTTTTAGTTTATCTAATTTATATTGTTACATATATGCAATTTTAAATCATTTAAATTTAATTTAAGCTACTTTTAATAATATTTACGCCGTAAGGCGTTTTTCTCCGAAGAAGTTCGGAAATCCACTGTTCCATTTCGTCTATGGAACCAATGAGATTTTGCCACGTGTTTCGTGTTTGCCTGTTGGGTTTTTGGTTTACCCGCTGTTCGCTGAAGTTTCTTGTTCCTGAAGTTTCCCCTGCTTCGCTGAAGGCACTGTCGAAACCGTCGTGCTCAAGAGCGTCCCCCTCACTGCATCAGATCGGCCTACATCTTGCGCGCTGGCCCAGGAAAATCGTGAGCACAACCCCCTGAGTTGAGCAGATGTCGCAGGTCGAATCCGGCATTACGAATCCTGGTAAGTTGATTTTTTCTGATTGTTGTGGGGATCTGTTGTTGCTGCTCGTACCCAGGAAACCAAAGGTGGGGCTTCTCGGCGATCAATTTATTAGAGACATTTCTTTTACTGCAGATTATCTTTG
>LPNX010161646.1:0-11529 GCA_001517045.1 Pseudotsuga menziesii | reverse complement strand
AGCATTCCAATTACCTGCATGTCCATCACCAAAAGCTCATTTTTCATTTCTGAAAAGAGTACTATTGTCAGTGAGTGGAGCTATTGGTTTTATACTATGTTTTGTACTTTTGGGATTCTATTGGAAATGGAATACGCATAAGCAAAAATTTGATTCCTCACAACCCATTTTCCGAAAGTTAGAGCACCAAAGGATCTCATATCAAGAGCTTCACATAGCAACTAATGGATTTTCCGAGGCCAACCTGTTGGGAACAGGGAGTTTTGGTTCAGTTTATAAAGGGATTTTGAGTGATGACACACCTGTTGCTATTAAAGTTTTCCACCTGCAAAATGAGAAGATTGAAAAGAGTTTTCGAGCCGAATGTAGTGTCTTGCAAAAGGTTCGACATCGAAATTTGGTGAGAATCATAACCTCATGTTCCAACCTCCATTTCAAAGGATTGGTGTTCCCATTTATGTCTAACAAAAGCTTGGAAAAGCATTTGTATCCTAATATAGATGACAACAATGGTGAAGATGTATGTCAACTGGGACTAAAAACACGATTGGACATTGCAATAGATGTGGCCCATGCCATGGAATATCTTCATCATGATTCTCATGTGCAAGTAGTGCATTGTGATTTAAAACCTAACAATGTGCTTTTGAATGAAGATATGACAGGCCATGTGACAGATTTTGGTATTTCAAAATTAATTGATGCAGCTTCTACTGATTCATTTACTTCAACAATTTCTTTGAAAGGATCCATGGGCTACATTGCCCCAGGTATCGAATTTTAGAATGTTAATTTTAGTAGTAATTTTTCATCAACAATTTTATATGTTTTAATTGAATAAAATTTGATGAAGGTTTACTTAAATGCAGAGTATGGTTTAGGTGAGGCAGTGTCTATTAAAGGAGATATTTACAGCTATGGCATTTTGTTATTAGAAATACTTACCAGGAAACGACCAACTAGTGACATGTTTTCTGGAGACCTAAACTTGCACAAGTGGGTGGATCAAGCATTTCCAAATAGAGTGAAGGAGGTAATTGATCACAGTCTTTTTAGTGAAGTGGATGAAGATGATTTTGAAGGAAATAATGTATGCAGATGCATATTTTCTTTGCTCCAAGTTGGCTTGCTTTGTTCAAATGATTCACCTAATGATCGACCAAATATGAGACATGTGGTAATGGTGTTGGAGAGCCTCAAAGAAGTTTTGGAAACAAACAAAATTGCTTCTAGGAGGTCAAGGCGAAGCATATCCAATTTGCTTAGCAATACAAATGCAACAAGGAATGATGCACACGCATCAAATGCCCAAAGTTCTTCTACATTTTAGTTCATGAAAATTGCAACCCTAGAAGATGTTGGTCTTGTATTTCTTCTTAGAATAATAGTTTCTTTAAACTTATAGTTGTTTAAATGAACTTCTATTAGTATTTATAGGTATTTGTGATTATTTTCAATATGCAAAATAAATGCTTTTATAACACAATATTATTTAGATTACAACTTTGTATTTGATTTAATTTATTATCCATCTATAATATCATTCTTGTTGTCCTAGAAGCAAATTGTCCAAGTCCAAGAAGCAAATTGTCAATAAATTAATTGCATTCAATTTTCTATATATATATAATAGTATATTTATAAACAAATCAACTATTATTTTAAGTTTCACATTTTTTAACCATGTTAGGATATTAGTTTAGATGTTTAAGCAAATTTTTACTAGTTTGTATCATCCATTTTGTGATTATCGTCAATATAAAAATTAAATGCTTTTAAAAACACTTTATTAAATGTATCACATACATCTACATTTTAATATAATTTATTATCCATTATCCATAATGTAAATATAATTTTTTTACAAGATCTTATCTCAATTGCATTCTCTCTCCAATAAAAGTGATGTATTATTATTTCAAGTTCAATGTTTGTTTATAATCATCGATGAACACTTCAATTTATTTGTTATACGTATTGTTAAATTAACTAGTTATAAAAATTAAGATTTTATGCTAAGCTAGTTTTCATATCTTTTGTTTTTGCTCAATATAATATAAATGCTATTATCCTAAAATTAAAAATCATATCTACCCATGTTTTCTTATGTTTTTTCTCAATATAATATAAATACTATTATTTTAAAATTAAAAATCATATCTACCCATGTTTTCTTACAAGGTCTATTTCCATAAAATATGGAATCCAATTTGATATTTGTTGGAGTCACTTAAAAGTAAGTAGTTTATGGAATCCAACTTGATATTTGTTGGAGTCACTTAAAACTAAGTAAAGCAATGGCCTACTTTTTTCCATTATTCATCTTTCATGAAAAAATAATTGATATAGTTGTTTTTTTATAACAAAGTGTTTTTATATATTTCTGCGTGCTCACTTTGGTGGTTGTGGGATTAATCATTATATAAATTTTACTATATAATTTATTGTTGATTTCTGTTAGTTAATGTTTGTGATGTTTATTCAATAGGGGCACTTTTTTATCTAAGTATAAATATGATATTTTGTGGTTGTGGGATTAATCATTATATAAATTTTACTATATAATTTATTGTTGATTTCTGTTATTTAATGTTTGTGATGTTTATTCAATAGGGGCACTTTTTAATCTAAGTATAAATATGATATTTTGTTTTTACAAGAGCTTGATTTTAGATGAACACACTTTTAAACTGAAGAAAATTCAAATTTTTTAATATTAATTTAGTAATTTTATGTATATATTTTAATATATAAAATACACATCTACAAGGTTTAAAGTTACTTTCTAGAAATTATTAGATAATTTTCCTTAGTTGTTAATTTCTTTACTTTTTTGATAATCACAATTACCTTTGTGATATATCTGAGTTACAAAATTTTATGCCATTAAAGATTTGAAGTATTAAACTGACATGTTGAAAAATGATTGTAAAGAGGAAAAATAATATTACTTAATAAATTGTAATGTTGGCACTTTAAGCGATTATGGTAATAATATCTACCTACCTAAATTGATGCATATTATAATTACAAAACAAATTTTTAATCTATATAATAAAACATAAACTAAATTAACATTTGAGGGCAATAAATTGTAGATATAACTAATATATCTTCTTCTCATGCCCCCATGACTTATTATTAATTCAAATGGGATGCAAAATCAATAATGACAAGCCATGGCACCAAAATCTACAGTTGGTTGGTGCTAATTCTACAAGGGGGTAATGCGATAATGGTAATATATATATAAATTTAAGTAAATAATTTTACAATTTCCCTTTTATTAAAAGACTCTTGTATTGTATAAAAAAAAAATACAAATAGATGGAGAAACTTAGTTCCCTTATTACAACAAAGTCAATGAATTTAGATTGAACCTTAACAAAAAAAATCCTTAAGAGTCTTTCTTTATAGCCCATTACCCTAACTTGGAAGACAAATCTTTAGAAACAATCTTCCTAAATTAATTAAGAGACCCAATAATGTCCTATATTACACATTTACAATGAATAAGTATTAAGCCATGTAAAGTCATGGTCGTTATTTCCAGATGTAATGGATCAAAATTAATGTCTCGTGGTCTTTAAGAAGGGAAACTCTCTAATGGATCCTTATAAAACTAGATTTAATCTATCGTGTGCACTCTTCCATTACTATTCAACCAAAAAGAATTCTAGGGAATCCTCATGGCATTTTGGAGCATGGCATATATGAGATTAAGAACACGGTTGGATTATATTTCTATAGTATATTGGCTTTGAATTCTATTATTATTGGGTTTGGTAGGCTAGATATGAATAATGAAAGACAATTGTTTCAATCAAAAGTGTCCCTAAAAGAAAATTTCAATAGGAAAATGTCTGCCTCATCCTATCCAAGATGAACAATGGTAAGTCTCTAGGACTAAAGGAGTTTCCTTGTGAAATTTTTAAGACAATGTGGAATACTATTGTAGGTGACCTTTTAATGATGGCCCAAGACAAATTCAAATTGGAAGGGTTATAGAGTTCTTAAATCAAGATGTAGTTAAGGTACATCCAAAGAATATGTCTACTAGAGACACCATTAGTGGATGGGAATCAACCGCTCTTAATATTTCTTATAAATCTTGTCCAAAGAATTTGTGCAAATTCAAAAGGTTGCTTCCAAGATTGTGATATCAAGATAGATGTGGTTTGTTAAAAGAAGGTTAATTACACATTGATCACTACTTAGGAATGTATGGATATGGCAAAGGAGATCAAGTATGATTCATTTGCTGAAAAATGTGTTTTTTACAAATCTTGTGATAGTTTTGATTAGGATTTTATCCTTGATACTTTGATTTGAATTTTTTTTTGTTTCCAAATATAATGTGCACATTCTTGATTTATGCTTCTACTTTGGTGTCCATTAATGGTTTAATTTATTACCTTATCCACTTGCATAAATCTATTTGAAAGGGGTACCCTTTTGCAATGTATTTCCATGTGTTGGTTGTTGATGCTCTTGGATAATTTATAGAAGTACTAATGACGTAGGGCAATATTTGGAGTATTCAAATCCAAAGGGATAAGGTAGCTCTTAATAACCACCTCATCAATTATTCAATTGTTCCATACTATTAAAGTCTGAATAAGTCAACAAGGAACTATGGTTCTTAAACAAATTGTACATTATTTGGGTCATGTCATTGGTGAGCATAAATTTGAATTCTAATTGATTGAAATTGTGGAGACCCTTACCTGGTTTGGTTGACCTTAGAGGGGGGTGAGAGTGAAGGATATTGTGAAGTTTCTAGGCATCCCCTTTGGAGATATGACTTCACTTTCTACAAAATGGGATTAGTAAATTGACATGGTTTAGTCAAATCCATAACATTGGTATTATAATAATTTTCCCTTTGTTTGTGAGCTTACCATAATTTTGAAATTTGTAAGTTGTTAATGTATATTATTCATCATGTTGGTATCCTTTGATGAGAGAATTTTTTATGTTGGATAATATCCTAAGAGTGTTTCTCTAGGATAAGTTTTTAAGAGATGAATGGTTGCTTTTATCCTTGATCACTTTTGCAAAATGCCTAAGCATGAGGGTGATATTGGTCTCTCAACTATTTGTATATAAATAATTATTCTTTAGGAAAATAAATTGTAACACATCATGAAGGTGATTTCCCTTGAAAATGGGTCTCCTTTATCACAATATTCTTCATTGGGAAAAAAGATTAGAACATACCATCAGGGGGATTTTCCTTGAAAATATATCCTTGATTACGCAATTGTTCATTGTAACCACATTGGCATGAAAAATGGATATTTAAAGTTTGTGACATAATTGGGTCTCCTCAAAACTTGATTCATTAGTATTCCATGCTTAAAAATACTTCGGAGGCCTATAAGCATGCAAATAACATATGTATTTAAAAAATAAGAAATTATATATAATTTTATAAAAAATATAAATATATACCCACAAGGGTTATCTCGATTGGTTCAACTCTTCCCTATAAGATGTAACGCCCAGAAAGGTTATGAGACTCTTCATTCCCATCAATTCCTATGCGGTTACCAAGCAGTGTTATAAGCGGTAGTTAATATTGTCCTCCGCTAGAATAAATTGAGGAAGAGTTGGGGAGGAGGTGCAGGGGGGGTATGTATGGTGGTGGTAAGGTACTAGATTCCCTATTTTGAACACTTAGGTGGAGGAGGGTGAGGGGAATTCATTTATTTGGAATAAAAGAATAACAAATATAAAGATTATTATTTACTCCATTTATATTATTAATAAATGTTATCATTTGTTTTGTTGATCATTATTAATCGTATAACTAAATATTATTTATTTATTTTCTACTTTGAGTAGGAATTATAAGTAAGGTTTCTTCAATCTCTATTTGTTTTAATCTCAATACTCATTTTTGACATCTTATGGAAAATTACTACTACAATGTGAGGCTATAGAATCATTGATTTGTGTTTCTATAGCTCTCAAACCCTTTGATAAGTTTCTTTTTTTGCTAACATGCAATGGTTTTTAGCATTAAATTTTTTTCCTTGAGGTTTTGTCATATTATCATTGTATCTACTATTCTCAAAATGTAAAATAAATTGTACTTTTTTATGTGTTGTTCTTGCATCATGTTCCATCATTATTTCATCATTAGGCCATCATTCATGCATCCATCGAATCAATCATTATATCATGTTGTTTGCATGTATTATTGTGTTGACAAAATGTGATGCCCCATCCCTCAATCCAACTGATAGGAGGGGACATGAACTGATATAGGCTTCCAAATTTTTCCCCAATAACTATAATTACGAATTTCATAACACTAAAAATGTGTTTGGAGGTTTAGCATCAAAATACACAACATAAATCAATATCTACACACACATATAACATGCATATGCAAGCTTAATCACTACAGGCATATAAATAAATATCATTGCATATCCTAAACAAAATAATACTTATATTTAACAAAAGAGATAAAAAAAACTGGCTATGTAAGAGTGATTTTCCACTCAACTATAGGCACTCTGTCCAACATATACTCTTATTGATCTAATATGACACCCCCAAGATGGGCTATGAGGACACCAGGGTGAAGGAAACACATGCATGATTATCTCTCTTATCCCCTAACCCCTTCTACTCACCTTGCTTAGAGAAAACTCATATAGATATATCACTCATCCATCACAATATGGAACTCTTTCCATCTTCCCCACACAGCACAAGGAAGGCATTCCCCTTCACTGATCCACAGTTCCTTGAGATAATCAAACCCTTACAGTGCTTACCAATGTGTGAAGTAAGAGCCTAATTTGTTGTATGTTGTTTGAGAAACTCATGTAGTGTTAACTATGGCTTCTCAAGCATTCACGGTTTGCAGAAATCTCTGGGTAAAGGTTCCTAGATTTCCCAACCTCTCTTCTCTCTTGAAAGTGCTCATCAATATTCCCTTTCCAAAATTCATTTTTGTGTCTAAATTCGAATTTATGGGTTCCACATTGTCTCATATAAATGGTCGTCCACAACAATGGGAAAAAACTCTATGTAGTGTAGGAACATGCATGAGAGAATGATGAAAAGGTGTTGACTCCAAGGGATATGATATAATGGTGAATACAATTGACATAGATTCTAACCATAGAAGAAAAGTATTACTGACAACTGACATAACTGTCACCACCCCATGCTTCAATAACTATATGAAGTGACTTTCCCCACCAACCTCACACATGCATTCAATGATTGGGTTAATAGTCAAGAATGAATTAATTGGATAATTTAAAGCACATGTTTTATTTTGGATGAGTTATAAGGTCATCACTTGGAAACATAGGATTTATTTTCCCTATAGGCCCCTCTTCCTCTTCCCCTCTATTGGAATCGTATCTCCTGTAATGGAATCATATCCCCTCTAGTGCTCTTTACACAACCATCTTGGACCATTTTATTGATTTCCAACATAATATTTACATGCATTTTGAATTGGCATGATAAGACATTCATAGGGTCCAAATAAATATATATACATCATACCCGCCTATCCATTCACTAGTCCGGCCTTGGCCTTGAGCTTCACACTAGGAATCCATATTAGCATATTTACATCATTTACATCATTTACATGATTTTTATTAAATACATTCCAAGTCAAAATTGGGGGTATTACAATCTCCTCCCCCTTGTAATAACATCGTCCTCGGTGTTTGCTCAAAATAAGAACAAAAATGGGTATTCCTCTTTCATGGAATCCTCCAACTCCCACATAGCCTCATCGAGACCGAAGTGCTTCCATTGCATCTTTACATGTATGATGGCTCGGATCCATAGCAATGTTACCTTCTTGTCTAGTATGCATAGTGGCTCAGTTTGGAACTCTCCCTCAGGTTCCACCTGAATCACATCCCAATCAATCACATTGTTAGGATCATGTACATATTTCTTAAGCAAAGAAACATGAAAAACATTATCGTTGTAGTATTAGTAGGCAATGCAATTCTCTATGCAATTGGCCCTATTCTTTCAAGCACTTCAAATGGCCCACAATATCTTGGTGAAAGCTTGAAACAACTTCCAATATTCAAGGAACTCTTCCTTTCCCTCACTCTAAGGTAAACATGATCCCCAACACTAAATTCTCTATGCATCCTATTCTTATACGCATAGCTTTTCTGTCTATATTGGGTTGCCCTTAAATTTTGCCTAATTTTTGCAACCTCTTGTTTCATATATTTACTCAATTATGGTCCAAATACAATTATGTTTACTGGATTGTCCCATGTAACTGGTGTTCTGCATTTTCTTCTATACAAATCCTCAAATGGACTCATGCCTAACAAAGACTGCTACCCAGTGTTATATGCAAATTATACCAAGTGTAAATAATCTTCCCACTTTGATTGATTTGTCCATCACATACATGTGAATCATGTCCTCAAGAATTTGATTCACTCTTTCTGATTTCCCATCTGTTTGTGGATGGTAGGTAGTGCTAAAATTCACCTGTGTACCCCATTCTATAAAAAGAACTTTCCAAAAATTGGAAGTAAATTTTGTCTCTGTATGAAATAATTACCTTTGGAAATCCATGCAATCTAAAAATTTCCCTCATAAAAAATCTTTGCAATGGCATCTTCTTTATATGTAGATTTGACTGGTATAAAGTGTGCTGAGTTTGACAATTTATCCACCACAACCATGATGGAACCATGCTTCTTCACAGACATTAGACAAATGTAATAAAATTTATGGAAATCGTTTCTTGTTTCCATTCCAGAATTGGAAAAGGGTGCAACAAACTTGTTGGCTGTTGATGCTTAACTTTTACTTTCTAGCATTTCATACAAGTAGAAATATACTCAACAATGTCTCTTTTCATTCTTGGCAAAAAATATTACTTCTTGGATGTAGAAATTGTTTTATGATATCCTAGGTGAGCAGAATATGGAATTTTATGGATTTCATCCATATCAATCTTCCTCAAATCCACCACATTTGGAATATAAATTCTAATTTTATTAATAAAAAGTCCATCCTCTTCCAAATGATAACCTTCATAAATATTTTCTAAATTATGTTGTAATTTACCTTTTAATTGCACATATAATTCATATTCAGTAAGAGAAATAACATTTTTCTTGTCTTAAATCTGATTGGCAAAAACTAATGGCTATCACATGCATATCTTGCACGTTTCTGCTGAGTGCATCATCCTCTTTGTTTTCCTTTTATTTTATGTGTTTAATTTCAAAATCAAACTCATGTAAAATCTCCAACCATCTAGCTTTTTTGGAATCTAATGTTGGCTTCTCAAATAGATATTTCGTACCATAGTGGTATGTTCTTAACTGAAATTTTATGCCCATTAAGTAGTGTCTCCACATTTTCAAAGCATGTATTATGGTTGTAAGTTCCAAGTCATGGGTAGAATAATTATTTTCATGCTCCTTAAGTTTCCTAGATTCATAACATACCACATAATTGCCTTGCATAAGTACTCCTCCAAGTCCCTGTTTGAATGCATATGTACACACCACAAAGTCCTTTATTCAGTTGGCAATTTTCAGAATTAAATCACTTGTGAGAAGCTTATTCAACAACTGGAAGCTTTCTTCACATTTATGTGTCCATTCAAATTTGATTCCCTTCTTTTGAAAATAGGTGATTGGGTGTGAAACCTTGGACAATACTTTAATGAACCTCCTATAATAACTGGAAAGACCCATAAAATATCTCACATCTATTACATTATTTGGAGTTGGAAAATTCATAATGGATTCAATATTTTTTGGATCAACTGATACTCCCTCCTCTGAGATAACGTGATGCAAAAGATGAATCTTGTTTTGGTAAAATTCACATTTACATAGCTTTCCATACAACTTATTCTCTCTTAGCAGTTGTGAATCCATTCTCAAATGTTCTTCATGTTCCTCTTCATTCTTATAGTAAACACGAATGACATCAAGAAATACAAGAACAAACTTGTCCAAATACCCACCGAAAAGACTATTCATGCGACATATGAATGTAGCTGGTGCATTAATGAGACCAAATGGCACCACTACAAATTCGTAGTGTCCATACCTTGTTCTAAAGTTTGTCTTGTGAATGTCTTCTTCCTTTATTCTCACTTGATGGTATCCAGACCTCAAGTCAATCTTTGAAAATACCTTTGCTTGTCTCATTTGGTAAAAAAGATAATCGATTCGAGAAAACAGGTACTTTTTTTTCACTGTCACTTTATTCAGTTGTTTGTAAAACCCGCGTGTTTCATCTTTCTTTTTCACAACTAGTACTAGTTCTCCCCATGGGAACACACTTGGCCTTATATACTTATTTTCTAATAATTCTTGCAATTGAATTTTAAGCTCCAACAACTCTGGTGTAATCATCTTGTAAGGTGTGTTAGACACTGGTGCTGCTCCTGGAACAAGATCAATTGTGAAATCAATGTCCCTCTTTGGAGGAAGTCCTAGCACTTCTTCAGGTAACACTTCCTTGAATTCTTGTAGCACATGATGAGCCTCTAATTTGGGAATTTCATTCTTTGTTTTATCCAAAACACGGGCTGCATACAGTTGGCAACCTTTTCTACAAAATTTCTTCAACTACATGGTTGAAATATGCCTAACAGAAATTTCCTTTTGAATTCCTTTTACAACTTTGTTGGACTAATTTTCTGACCTAGGCCAACTAAGGAGATTAAGCTCACACAAGTCGCTTAAAGCAGCTTCCGATGTGTTTGGGATGGAAAAATCTCATAGGTTATGGTCCTGCTACCAACTGAATTTTCCTCTTAAGGAGAAATTAAAATTCAGTAAAAATTTATCCTAATCTTATTTCTATCTAAATAATCTCTAAAATTAATTTTCTAAGATTTAATTTATCCTAAAAATGCTTTCTTAATGAAAGTCTTCAATTTTTAAAGGATTTTGTTTCAAATATTCTAATTCAAAAGAAAAAGGACTATTATCAATATTATGAAGTTAACCTAATCATATTTAACAACTGTTAAATATAAACTACACTAAAACAAAATTAACTAATTATTCTATCCCAGCCGAGAGCAATTTAAATACTATATTAATTATTAATTAATATTTCAAGTAAACAGAAAGATGAATGGTTAAGATTTAAATGAAAATATCTAAATCATTCACACTAAATCATTTTGCTATATATTCACAATAACAGAAAATTTAAAATAGACAACTACTTTAAACTTTTCTGGAATGTTTTATTAATTAACATTTAATAATCAATACTAAATATCTGAATAAAAGATAATATTCATAATGAAGACATTGTAATCATACAAATGAAATTAAAAAAAAACATAAATATGTATATTACTAAGATTCGAATTTTAAATAAAAATACTGATCAATTCAATATAATAACATACTCATTCAAATAGTAATATTGTGTTAACAGAGTATAATATCCAATAATGAATACAATCATAACCAAGTATAACTGCACCAATAGTATAACTAGAAGATGATATATTGAAATATATATATATAT
>LPNX010161612.1:0-55548 GCA_001517045.1 Pseudotsuga menziesii | reverse complement strand
GTTTATTTCTCAATTAATTCTTTCCAACAAGCTACCTTACAACCTAAATGGAGATTACGTGCAAAAGTTGTTCCCTCTAGAAGTTACCTAGACACCTTAGTGTCAGATTTTTATCATTTAATCAATATGATCTAGGATCTAATCTAAGAGAATAACATGCACAACAATAGTCACAAGAGACAAGAGACACAAATATTTTTCCTCGGGGAAACCATAAAGGAGAAAACCCCACAACTTACTCAGAGATAGAATAAGCACCAAGAGAAAAAGTAAAACCCAAATATACAAAGATGATCTTCGATAGTTTCTCTCTCTCTCACTTGTGCGAGCTACTCCTTTCTCACTCATGCGCTACTGTTGAGTGAGTGTGTGTATCAAATAGATAATATCACTCTCCATTTATACTTGTTTTCCACTTGACAATTACTCTATAGGGCCAACTTCACTAGGAAAGTCTAATAACCCTAATATGACTCAACTGTGGGGTCTATTTCCCCTAATTACAATGGAGGGTTAACCTCAATGACTTTACATTAATTTATTATATTAATGACTCTCCTGATCGAAGGAAAAAACATCTATGTTAGGGTACAATGAAATACAATAACAAATATACAAGTGAATACATTCTGAAGTTACAAATACATCAACACTCCCTCTTAACTAGGAATGTATTCTCTTGACATAGTTCATCAGCACAAGTCTTCATCACTGGATCATCATCAAATTTGGATCATCATCATCAGTGCTGCCGCTATCTTGAGCAAATGGTGTTATCTCTCAAATATACTCGTCATAGGAAGTTCTACAAAGCTAACCTTTTTTCATGATGGATGTAGGACTAGCCTCCATGTAGGTCTTTATCTATAGTGCCAACCATTTTTCATGATGGATGTAGGTCTCAACAGTTATATTTTACCGTGGGATGTCCAACCTGCCACCATGTCAGAAAGGATCAGCACTTACATCCGACCATGGGAGGCCTAACCTGCCACCATGTTGGAAAGGCTCAACACTTACGTGTGACCATGGAGAGCCTATCCTGCCACCATGTTAGAAAGGATCAAAACTTACATCTGAAGTAATGTCAAAGTATTGTCAAAGTAGAGAAGTAATGGTTAGATCCTAACATGCCCTCCCCCATCAAAAGAAACATTTTCTTCAAGGTTACATATAGGGAAATCACTACAGAATGGTGAATGGTTCCCAAGTAGCATATTCTAGTTGTATATCCTTCCATTGAACAAGAACTACTTGGATAATGAACTCGAAAAGTTGTCACCCTCTCATGTCCAATTTGTTTAAAACTAGATCTAATAACCATCTCCATATCATGAATATATCACCTAGTGACTTAGGTCTTGCTCTCATGCCTCCATTGGTCCAAATTCCACTAAATTTGACCACTCGAACCATCCTAGAGCTTGCTTCCAAGCTCCAAGAGAGCAATCTACTATTTATAGGTTATTTGTTATTTATAACTCACCCTCAAGCCTATTTTTGGCATATGAGGTGCATTCCTTCAATCAAGTCTTGTTTTCCTTGATTTTAGGGTCCCACATTGCACGTTAGAGTTGTGGAGTGAATATGAGGAGTTTACTCCACTATTTAGTGACTCCAAGCACACGAACTTTTGTTATTTTGAGAAAGTGGCACCTTCCTTAAGTCCTTTTAAGAATATTCTTCATGTGCATGACTACCACACATCATTTCATCTCTAGTTAAGTCTAGACTAGGTTGTCATGCACTGTAATTCGAATTTCGAATTTCCTCTCTCACCAATTTGAATTTCCTATATGTAATCATACATACATTCCTTTACATACAATGGATGAAGATGAAATACAACAATTTATTTGTCATTGAAAGATCTATTGTATTCCTTTTCATGTGTTTCTCGTTAATGACAAGCTTTTGTCCCACTATTAAATATCTTGCACATGTATTTATTTCTTATTTAGAATTTAGATCTATATGCTCCAAAATTCTATATGGTATTAGAGATTTAGGGGTTCTAAAGGACTTAATGTACAATTTTTGCAGGAATTAAGACACATTGTAGGTTGAAGGAACCATCAAAAGTCCATATATTGAAATGGATCTATCTCTGAATCAAACCCTTACTCCCTTCAACTACTTTGAGTGAAACCAAAGAGTAGAGATTCTCTTGAGTATAAAGGGACTCACAACACAAACTCAAGTAGAGCCAAATTCAACCATTGAGAAGTCCAAATAATTGAATAGGATGGATGAAACATGTGGGTTTATATAATATTTAGTATCTCCATATCTTTTCAATCACATAAAAGTAGAAAATGCTCCTAATGAAATATGGACCAAGTTTTCCACACTCTTTGGAACATAAGATGAGATGACGGGCCACCAATTGGAGGTGGAGCTAATGAATATGTTTCCCAAGAATTAAAATCCATACAATAGTTATTTACCACGTTCAAGTCCATTCTACTTGATCTCAAGGTTTGTGAGATATATAAGAAGAATGATCAATCAATCCACTCCATCTTATCAAAGTTGGAACTAGACTATGGTGTATGTTTCTCATCCTTCCATTCCACAACATTGGAACTTGGTGCCTATTGGACCATGCCTACATTGAAAATGTTTGCAGCCTGCCTTTTCTAGGAGCAACATAAACTCAACCAAATGAGCCTTCCAAGCTCCATTAAAAGCATATGCACTTGCAACAAAATAGGAGGAACATGCAGATGAGTAGCAAAGAGGTTCTATTCAAGGGAAAAAGGAACCAAAACCATGTAATTTTCACATGAATATTCAGACTTTGATTATGAAAATACCATGGAGGAGTATCCATTATGTGATTACTATAAAAAATTCCCATATAAAGAAGATGATTTAATATACAAGAAATTCATTGAAAAGAAAGAAGAGGAGGAGCACAACAATCACAATTCCACATCAAATAATGAGAGATGAATGCATGCATTTGCAGCAGTTTCTACTCCATTCTCATGCATTCTTGAGCATGAGAGAATCGTCACACAATTGAAGGCATTGTAGTTAACTATGCAACAGGATCACCGCAACGAATTCGATTCTGCCAAGGAGGATGATTGAGAGTATAACTTATGTTAATCACTTACTCGATGGTTATTCTCATGAGTTTAAAGAAAACCAAGTTTTGAAATCATCATCGTCCAAAAATTTGATTCTTTGTCTTTCTCCATAACTTCCCAGAGTATTGGAAAATGAAAATTTAATCCAACCCATCGAGCTCCTAGGGTCTTCGAACAATAAATGTACTTAGATACCCGATCCAATGCCAAACCAAAATTAGAGAATGTGAGAGGATACCTATTCCTCTTCTCGTGTGTGAGACATTCATTTATTTCTTTAGTACAAAGCATTATTGCTAGTCTATTTTATGAAAACCATTCTTCACAAGAATAAATGGTTGAAGGCTGAGCTTCTATCAAGGTAATCACACTGATGATTCATCCTATATAAACACATCCCTTAGTTCATGTAGGTAAGATATTGTAACACCCCGATTTTGACCCCGTTGCATTAAGATGTGTATGATATATATATATTGTAAATGATTATGGTGTGGAGCTAAAGGCCAAGGCCCCACCATTGATTGGTGATGCTATGTTTCAGATTTAAATTGTTAGCGATGGTGTATCGTGGCATGCGGCATAGATATTAAGATTTGTCATCATGTACATATGCATATTTAATTAAATAACCCGACCAGCTACGATCACGGCAACTAAATTGAGAAGGGGCATGATTTTCACAAGGATAAGGGTGGGGAAATTGTTAAACCTTGGCCAATGAGGGAAAAACCCATGTGTCATCTTCCTTTGTCTTACCCAACCACCTCCATTAAGAATTTCTGCTCATGGTTGAGGCAGTTATTGATTTTGGGAGTGGGGTGGCAGGACTGTCAGTCCATACCTCCATGCACCCTCCACCCACAGTTGACTTCACAATGGCAAGGAAACCACTGCCATCACTCGCACGGACATACTACTGCTCTTTCTCCACGACAGTGCAAAAAATCTCACGCACTCCCTACTCGCGTCTATCCGCTATTCTGTTCATCCACACACAAGCTGGAATTCTTGTCCATCCTCATGTAGGGGTCATTGGCTGTTGTTTCTCATGCACAGGAGCTATCCTGGTTTTACCATGTCATTTTTCCCCTGCGGATCTGCGAGTGGTGAGGCTGTATCCTTTCCTCATGGGCTGCGTGGTGGGTTCTGTGTTGTTACCATCTACACAGCGGACTAGGAGCTGTGCTCTTTCATTCCCATTTGTAGCTGTATGCTCTTCTCACAGATTGGTATGGTCATTTAATTTCTGTCATTTGATGTTGAGATTTGGACCGTCGCTTCCCTGTGAGTTATGGTTGCCGACATTCTCTTCGAGCTTTGCTGTGTTGCTGTGGTCTCCCTTACATTGTGAATGTTATGGTCTTCTTTACATTTGGGGATCGGGTGCAATTTTTCCCTGATGCATGGACTGTTTGGAGTCATTTCCCCATGTCGTGAGCTATGGTTACTGTTAGATTTTGGGACTGTTGATTTTCCCCATGTGGTAAATTGTGTGCACTGATACATTCAGTGGCCTGTTGATATTTGCTTGGGAGTCGTTTTGGCCACGATAGGGCCAAGAACGACTCAGGAATCGTTTCCCCTGTTAAGCTATAAGCGCTGATTGATTGCTTTCATGCAATGGTTGGTCTTCAGACTGTATTCGGAGCAGGGATGGGAGCTTGGTTTGCTTGATAAAACTGGTGGCTGGAAACCATACAGACAGGGCTAGAGGGCTGGCTTTCTTCTCCACAACCCCTGAATAGCACTGGAAGGGAATGTAGGGCCTGAGGGACTGTGTAGCAGAGAAGGGACTGATTCCTTTTTGTTGGGTGTGTGTTGGTGTCTTAGAATTTAGGCTAGTTCTGGTGTAGGTGTTCCTAGCTCTGCAATGAGCTCACCAGCTAAGCATTTAGCTCGTTCCCAACTCCCGGATGGCCTGATAAACCCAACTGTGTTGGCTTGGCTATGTTTTGTGTATCCTTGGCTGTGTGTAAGCATGCTAGTTCCCTTATTCCTTGGAGGATCATGCCTAGCTTGGGGGTGGCAACGCTGCTAAGAGATTAAGGAGCACGCTGGTCTATGGTTGGGTGGAACGTTGCAGTGACGTAGCTGGTTGCAGATTGACTTCTTCACAACATAAGTAACCTTGTCTATTTACTTCTGCAATCTTATTTACTGTTAATGTTTATGATGAACATGTTGAATAAATGTTGTATGAATGTGTGTTGTTTCCGCTATGTATGATATACAATTGCATCTGTGCATGTTCTAGTTCAAGCATTTTTATTTCAGCATTCTATTTTAGCATTTTAAGAATTTGCATGTTCATGGGGCTCTTAGCCCGGATGGTTAACGCCATGGCGTCGCGTCCTCTTCACTGGTCGGAGGGATGGGGATGTGATAGCGTGGTATCAGAGCTCATGTTGCAACATGGGCCTGAATGGACCACGAAGGTGCAGTGACAGAAGAAGTATTTCTTTCTGCCCAGTGAAAATATGGAAATTCAAGAATTTGTCGAAGTGTTGAACTTTTGGTTCATCGGAACCCTTAGTGGGAAAGACTTCCGCTGTAGCGGAAGCATGTTCGATGGCGAATGACTAGAAAATTCGTATGAGTTTTTGAACTATCGGATCATCGAAAGAGATTAGTGGAACAGAATTTCGATGTAGCGGAAGAGTTAGTGGAACGAACTTTCGATGTAGCGGAAGAGTTAGGCAGAAGTGCGCCCGACGGAGCATAGTCGGAGGGAAAATCGCAGAAAATTTCCTAAGTGTTGGACGTCAGATATCGGAAGAAGATAGTTGATTGAGTGTCCACCGTTGTGGACGGCTAAAGGACTAAGCTTCCGATGAGAAAAGCCTCCGACTGCCGACGCCGTAAGGAAGGAAAGTTTAAAAATTTTCCTAAGTAATGAAAACATCGGCCGTCGGAAGAAGATAGTGTTATGTGCGCCTGCCGTTGCATAAGCCAAACGCACTAGCCTGCCGACGAAGAAAGACTGTCGATGCCGATCAGGTTGCACCATCGATCGGAAGAGGATCAAGGATCATGTTCCACCGTTGTGGCTGCGGAAGGAACTATTTTTCCTATAGAAAGAAGAAAGTTGAGCCAATCGGAAGAAGATCAGAGATGATGAGCCGTGGTTGCAGCTACTGAACGAACTAAACCGCCGATGCTTTAGTCTTCCATTCACCAATGCTGAGGTGTTAGTGGATTATGGAGCTGACAGAGTCCATGGAAGATAGAGAAAGTTTTCGTGGACAGAAGAAGAAATTTTCAAAAATCGTCTAAGTGTTGAAGCCATCGGTGATCGACGACAGTTAGCTGTTTGGATCACCGAAAGTTAGTGGTTCATACACTCGCCGTTGCAGAAGCCAAGAGAACTAGCCTTCCGAGGAGAGGAGGCTGTCAATACATCGAAAGAAAATAGAAGATAATTTTGCCGATGCCGCGGCAGGAGGAAGAAGAAAGAGAAGTTGAATTTTTTTTCTAAGTATAAAGACGTCGGAAAAATTTAGAAGATCAGTCCGCCGATACGTCGGAAGCCAGAGGAGGATCGGCCCGACACGTCGGAAAAATTTAGTTGTTTCGACAGCCGATGAACGTTGAAAAAATTTAGTCGTTCCGACAGCCGATGAACATCGAAAAAATTTAGTTGTTCTGACCGCCGATACAACGGAGGAATTAGTGGTTTTGACTTCCGAAACGTCGGATCAGTAGTGGAAATGAGAGCTGATTCTGCATAAGGAAAATTTGAGTTTTTCGTGGGATTTTCCCAGCAGATTTTCAGCTATTTTTTAGTAGGATTTTCAGTGGTTTTCAGTGGATTACAGGGTTGAATATGAAATAGAGAAAATTATGTGTTTAGCATAATTGTTGTTTTATGAATTTCCAGAAGAAAAGGTAAGTAATTTTGATCTATATTAATATTATGCATCTAACAGTTTGATACGAACACATTTGCAGAACTTTAGATAACTTCCAAAAGTAGTACTCCGGGAAGAACAATGTGGTAAAGCTAGAGGTGTTTCAGTCATGAGAACCCATGACAGATATGATGCTCAGGATTCTTACGAGCGAGCAGAAGATTCCATGGGAGAAAATGTCCGTAATAGAAATGATGACATTGAGTCTAATGGAAGGAGATTCCAAGAGACACCATCAGATGTTGCAGCCACCATGAGAAGCTTGATCAAGGCCCAGGAAGAGCAGCATCAGTTGAATGCTGCAATGTTGCAGAGTTTGACAGACTTACAAAGAAATAT
This sequence comes from Pseudotsuga menziesii, assembly GCA_001517045.1. Lineage (NCBI taxonomy): Eukaryota > Viridiplantae > Streptophyta > Pinopsida > Pinales > Pinaceae > Pseudotsuga > Pseudotsuga menziesii. Next base: position 48,203 of record LPNX010161612.1, on the reverse strand, counting down.
AGACTCGGGACGAGGTACAGCAAGACCAGAAGGTAGTAAGAGCAGTACTAGAAGAAGGAGAAGGACTTCTAGTGGATCATATGATTCTGAAGAATCCAGCGGGGATTCAAGTTCTTCTTCTCATAAGAGGAAAAGAAAGAGACACCATAGGGATCGCTCACGGGATGAATTTAAGAAAGATAAACCTCCTATGTTTGGTGGTGAGGTGAAGACTGGACAAGAGGCTGAAGCTTGGATTCTTGGGATAAAGAAGTACTTTCAAGTGCATGATTATTCAGGGAACATGAAGGCAAGAGTTGCCATATTCAATTTGAATGGAAGAGCATCCATTTGGTGGGAACACTTCAAGCAAGTAAAGAGGATCAGTGAAAGGAGACTCAAGTGGAAGCAGTTCAAGAAGTATTTCAAGCAGAAATACCTCTCTGACAGGTATTATGATGACAAGATTAAGGAGTTCCATGAGCTGAGATTGGGACAACGAACCATGGAAGAGTATGCGGATAAGTTTTTGGAGCTATTGAGGTTTGTCCGGTACATTAGAGATGAAAACGTGAAGGTCCAGCGTTTTCTGAGTGGATTACCTCAGTCTTACAAAGATAGAATAGAGTTTTATGAACCTAGAACTCTTGAAGAAGCAATAAGGAAGGACAAGTATAGCTATGAGAAAAGCAAAGGTAAACTTGATTACCATAAAGCATGGAAAGACAAGAAGAATGAGAAGTTTGACCAGAGAAAGAAAGGTTTCAAACCTTCTAGCTTCAGGAATTAGCAGAAGCAGCCATCCCAAGCTGCGAGTAAGCCAGTTGGAGTGACAGGAGAAAATCCTAAAGATCCATAACAGGATAGAGGGCCGCTTCAATGTTGGAAATGTGGAGGACCCCACATGCGCAGGAATTGTCCACTCAAGAATGAGAGTGCAAGGCCAGCTTATAATATTCGAGAAGCAGAAATAGTGGGTCAAGTAGCAAGGGAAATCCCTAGGATTTATGCAGCACTGGAGGACCGCCAGGCAGATCACCAGTCAACTGTGGTTGAAGTAGCAGGTAAGATTGTTGAGCAATCTGTTTCTATTTTGATTGACCCTGGTTCTATGCACAGTTACATTACTCCTAGAGTAGTCGAGATTTGTGATTTTAAGAAAGTAAAGCATAGGAAGTCTTGGTTAGTTCAGCTAGCCACTGGAACTAAGAGAAAGGTCAATGAATTGGTAGAGAAATATCCATTGGTCATGAATGGATTGGTCACTTGTGTAGATATGAATATTATACCGCTTGTTTCCTATGATGTTCTCATTGGAATGGATTGGTTAGAAGCTCATAGGGTGAAGATTGATTGTTACAATAAGACTTTCGAATGAATGAATGAAGAAGGGAATCTAATAGTTGTGAAAGGCATTCCAAAGGTGATTTCAGTAAGGCAGGTTTCAGCAATGCAGTTAAAGAAGTTCTGTAGGAAGGGTTTCCAGTTGTATGCAGCTTAGATTTTGAAGGAAATGGGAGATAAAATTCCTAGGTTGGAAGACTATCAAGTGTTATAGGGATTCAGGGATGTGTTTCCTGATGAGATTCTAGGGCTTCCTCCAAAGAGGGACATTGATTTCACAATTGAACTTGTGCCAGGAGCAGCACCAGTGTCCAAGGCACCCTACAGGATGAGTACACCGAAGATGTTAGAATTGAATATGCAACTGCAAGAATTGTTAGAAAATAAGTATATCCGACCGAGTGTGTCCCCTTGGGGAGCACTGGTTCTGTTTGTAAAGAATAAAGATGGTACACTCAGGTTATGTATTGATTACAGACAGTTGAACAAGGTTACTGTGAAGAATAAATATCCTTTGCCTAGGATTGATGACCTCTTTGATCAAATGAGAGGAGCAAAGGTATTTTCCAAGATTGACTTGAGGTCTGGTTACCATTAGGTGAGAATCAAGGATGAAGACATTCATAAGACAACCTTCAAGACAAGGTATGGGCATTATGAGTTTGTAGTGGTACCATTTGGTCTCACAAATGCACCAGCTACATTTATGTGCCTTATGAATAGTGTCTCCAGTAGGTATTTGGACAAATTTGTTCTTGTTTTCCTTGATGACATTCTTGTTTATTCTAAGAATGAGGAAGAACATGAAGAGCATTTGAGATTGACATTGAAATTGCTTAGGGAGCATCAGTTGTATGCGAAATTGAGCAAGTGTGACTTCTATAGAGATAGAATTCAGTATTTGGGTCACATTATATCAGAAGAGGGTATATCTGTGGACCCTAAAAAGATTGAAGCCATTATGAATTGGCCTACTCCAAGAAATGTGACAGATGTAAGATCTTTTATGGGACTTGCAGGATACTACAGGAGATTCATTAAGGGATTCTCCAAATTTGCACATGCCATCACTTCTTTGCAAAAGAAGGGGATGAAGTTCGAATGGACATCGAGGTGTGAAGAAAGTTTCCAAAGGTTGAAGGATCTTCTCACTAGTGCACCCGTATTGAAGGTTGCAGATCCAGAGAAATATTTTGTGGTGTGTATCGATGCATGCGGACAAGGGCTTGGAGGACTCCTTATGCATGACAACCATGTGATATGTTATGAGTCAAGAAAGTTGAAGGAACATGAGAAGAACTATGCCACTCATGATCTAGAGCTTGCAGCCATAGTACATGCTCTCAAGATGTGGAGACATTACTTGATGGGTAGAAGATTTGAGCTCAGAACGGATCACTGTGGACTGAAGTATTTGTTTGATCAGCCGAATCTGAATGCTAGGCAAGCAAGATGGCTGGAATTTTTATGTGAGTTTGATTTTGAAATCAAGCACATAAAGGGAAAGGAAAATAGTGTAGCTGATGCACTTAGCAAGAAGATTAAGGAAATGCATGTGGCATCTCTTAGTATTTTCCAATCATATTTGAGGCAGCAGATTGTTAGTCATGCTGCTGAAGATGAATTGTATGAGCAGGTAAAAGACAAATTGCAGCAGCAAAGTCTTGAGAAGAGGCATGAGGGATATAAATTGGAAGAAGATGGACTTCTCACTTATAAAGGTAGAAGTTATATTCCAGATGTAGCAGATTTGAGGAGAGTTGTTATGAATGAAATCCATCAAACTCCGTATTTTGGTCACCCAGGATATCAGAAGACAATTGCTACAGCTAGAAAGCAGTACTTTTGGCCAGGAATGAAAAGGGATATGGCTGAGTACATTTCCAGGTGTATGAAATGTCAGTAGGTAAAGGTTGAGCATCAACATCCAGCAGGTTTGTTGTAGCCTTTTCCAGTTCCAGAATGGAAATGGGAAGTTATTTCCATGGATTTTATTACAGGATTGCCGATGACTTGGAGACAACATGATTCCATCATGGTTGTGGTGTACAAGTTGACAAAGGCAGCACATTTTAAACCGGTTAAGTCTACTCATAAGACTGATGAAATTACAAAGATCTTCATGAAGGAGATATTCAAATTGCATGGATTGCCAAAGGCAATAGTCTCTGACAGGGATGTCAAGTTTACTTCCAACTTTTGGAAGGGGTTGTTTACAGATTTGGGTACAAAGCTGAACTTCAGCACTACATATCATCCTCAGACAGATGGTCAGACAGAGAGAGTTAATCAGGTGCTTGAAGATATGCTTCACATGTACGTAATGGACAAACCAACTAAGTGGGAAGATTACTTGCACTTGGTAGAGTTTGCTTATAGCAATGGACAGCAGGCATCCTTGGGGATGAGTCCGTATGAAGCTTTGTATGGAAAAAGGTGTAGGACACCAGTGACTTGGGACAATCCAGTGAACATGATTGTGCTTGGACTAGAATTGCTCAAGGAAATGGAGCAAGAGGTTGTAAAGATCAGGCAGAAGCTAAAAGCAGCACAGGACAGACAGAAAAGCTATGCGGATAAGCATAGGGTGAACAGGGAGTTCAGTGTTGGGGATCATGTTTACCTCAGAGTGAGGGCAAGGAAGAATTCCTTGAAGCTTGGAAATTGTGCCAAGTTTTCACCTAGATATTGTGGGCCATTTGAAGTGCTTGAAAGAATAGGGCCAGTTGCATATAGACTTGCATTGCCTGCTAGCACTAGAGCTCATAATGTTTTTCATGTTTCTTTGCTTAAGAGATATGTACATGATCCTAACCATGTGATAAATTGGGATGTGATTCAGGTGGAACCCGAGGGAGAGTTCCAAATCAAGCCAATGTGCATCCTTGACAGGAAGGTCACAATGCTCCGGAACCGAGCCATAGGTCAGGTAAAGGTGCAATGGGAGCACTACGGACCTGAAGAGGCTACGTGGGAGCTGGAGGATGCCATGCGATTGACACATCCATTTTTGTTCAATTCTGCGGAACACTGAGGCGATACCAGTGTAACATTTTGTTTAATTTTGTAAAGCACTGAGGACAATGCTATTGAAGGGGGAGGGGAATGTAACACCTCGGTTTTGACCTCGTTGCATTAAGATGTATATGATGTATATATATTGTAAATGATCATGGTGTGGAGCTAAAGGCCAAGGCCCCACCATTGATTGGTGATGCTATGTTTCAGATTTAAATTGTCACCGATGGTGTATCGGGGCATGCGACATAGATATTAAGCTTTATCATCATGTACATATGCATATTTAATTAAATAACCTGACCAGCTACGATCGTGGCAACTAAATTGAGAAGGGGCATGATTTTCACAAGGATAAGGGTGGCGAAATTGTCAAACCTTGGCCAATGAGGGAAAAACCCATGTGTCATCTTCCTTTGTCTTACCCAACCACCTCCATTAAGAATTTCTATTGGTGGTTAAGGCAGTTATTGATTTTGGGAGTGGGGTGGCAGGACTATCAGTCCATGCCTCCACGCACACTCCACCCACAGTTGACTTCACAATGGCAAGGAAACCACTGCCATCACTCGCACGGACATACTACTTCTCTTTCTCCACGACAGTGCAAAAACGCTCATGCACTCCCTACTCACGTCTATCCACTGTTCTGTTCATCCACGCACAAGCTGGAATTCTTGTCCATCCTCATGAAGGGGTTGTTGGCTATTCTTTCTCACGCACAGGAGCTATCCTGGTTTTACCACATCGTTTTTCCCCTGTGGATCTGCGAGTGGTGAGGCCGTATCCTTTCCTCACAGGTTGCGTGGTGGGTTCTGCGTTATTACCATCTACACAGCGAACTGGGAGCTGTTCTCTTTCATTCCCATTTGCAGCTGTATGCTCTTCTCACAGACTGGTATGGTCATTTAATTTCTGTCATTTGATGTTGAGATTTGGACCATCTCTCTCTTTGTGAGTTATGGTTGCCGCCATTCTCTTCGAGCTTTGCTGTGTTGCTGTGGTCTCCCTTACATCGTGAATGTTATGGTATTCTTTACATTTGGGGGTCAGGTGCAAGTTTTCCCTCACGCATGGACTGTTTGGAGTCATTTCCCCATGTCATGAGCTGTGGTTACTGTTACGTTTTGGGACTGTTGATTTTCCCCATGTGGTAAATTGTGTCCACTGGTACGTTTAGTGGCCCGTTGAGATTCACTTGGGAGTCGTTTTGGCCATGATAGGGCCAATAACGACTCAGGAATCGTTTCCCCTATTAAGCTATAAGCGTTGATTGATTGCTTTCATGCAATGGTTGGTCTTTGGACTGTATTCAGATCAGGGATGGGGGCTTGGTTTACTTGATAAACCTGGTGGCTGAAAACCACACAGACAGGGCTAGAGGGCTGGCTTTCTTCTCCACAAACCCTGAATAGCACTGGAAGAGAAGCAGGGCCTGAGGGACTGTGTAGCAGAGAAGGGACCGATTCCTTGTGTTGGGTGTGTGTGGGTGTCTTAGAAGTCAGGCTAGTTCTGGTGCAGGTGTTCCTAGCTCTACAATGAGCTCACCAGCTTAGCATTTAGCCTTTCCCAACTCTCGGATGGCCTGATAAACCCAACTGTGTTGGCTTGGCTATGTTTTGTGTATCCTTGGCTATGTGTAAGCCTGCTAGTTCCCTTATTCCTTGGAGTATCATGCCCACCTCGGGGGTGGCAGCACTACTGAGAAATTAAGGAGCACGCTGGCCTATGGTTGGGTGGAATGTTGCAACGACGTAGCTGGTTGCGGATTGACTTCTTCACAAGATAAGTAACCTTGTCTATTTACTTCCGCAATCTTATTTACTGTTCATGTTTATGATAAACATGTTGAATAAATGTTGTATGAATGTGTGTTGTTTCCACTGCGTATGATATACAATTGCATCTATGCATGTTCTAGTTCAAGCATTTTTATTTCAGCATTCTGTTTTAGCATTTTAAGAATTTGCATGTTCATGGGGATCTTAGCCCAGATGGTTAATTCCATGGCGTCACGTCCTCTTCGCCGGTCGGAGGGATGGGGACATGACAGATATGGTATATTCTCTCCTTGAATCCTAAGACCTTCAAGTTTTTCTGCATGCACAAAGAAGGAAAATTCCTTTCTCCTATCTAATTCTTCATAAATGATTTGATGATATCGCATCCATTTCTGTATTCCTTCAAACGAACATGGGAATATTAATTAGGAAGCACAATATAGTTGGGTGGGAAGGCACTTCTGCATGTAGAATATAATGGAATTATTGCAAAAGTACTTCCACTAGTCAAAACTCTGGCAAGATGTTTAGAAGTACATCAAATTGTCCACCACCTACACCATTCCCAAACTTGCCAATAAGAAGTAGGGGTTGTACACTATGTTTCCTACCCCATATAAACCTTTCGAATCTGTCTTCATGGACTACATGTTTGTGTTTCCTCAAATAAAGCATGGAAATGCCATTGTGTATTTGTGTTTTTGGACCAACTCTCTAAGATCAAAAGTATGTCTCCTTTGTGAATAACATCAGAACAAAGGCCACAACTAAGCTCTTCTTAGAGCATGTTTGGGTTCACTTTTTCTTCCCACAAACTCTTATTTCATACTGTTACAATAGATTCCTAAGTACTTTTTACTATAGGTATGGTCAATGTTAGACACCAAGATGACCAAATCAACTGCCTTATACCCCCAAACTGATGAACAAATAGAGGCAATCAACATGACGATTGTACATATCCTAAGAATGTTCAACTCCAAATATCCACACACATGGGATGAGATCCTTCCTCATGTTTGACATACATATAATAGATCCCTTCATGTCTTTATTGGCCTCATCCCCTTTTAGGCTTTCTTGGGGTTCTAGCCAGTAGCCCCAATCAACGTAGTGTTACCCATTTTTTCTACACAAGATGAATTATCCCATGCTCAAACTGTGTTTTAGTGGGAAATTAGATTTTTTTTAACGGATCCATCAAATCCAACAAAATTTTCATGATATTTTTCATAAGGCTAATGATAAGTATAAGAAATTCCATGATCAACATCGAGTTCCACATAAGTTTTGGGTCGAAGACAAGGTATGGTTTCATTTATAGAGGAGTTCCTCAGAACACCCCATCGAAAAATTCAACCACTCTGATAAAGGCCTTACACCATTACGAAGGCTACGTATGAGAAATATCTTTAGTTAACTATTTTCCCTTCCTTGAATTGCACCATGTATTTAATCTAGAGTTACTTTGACCATATTTTCAACTTCTCTTGTAGACCTCAGAGTTAGTCGAGCACTTGCCCCTACAAAAATCAATCTTGACTCCAATGAACAAGTAAAGATTTTGACTTGAACATGGACGCTTAGGTGAAGAGAACTGACCAACATAACATCCAATTATATTTGTTTGTCTAAGAAGGGTATCTTATTTATGAGGCAAAGTGGCTCACTATGAATCATATTCAACACAAGTTTCCCCATTTTATGGAGGAACTTGAGGTAATGGGAACCATTAATCCATAAACATGGAGGACTAATCCATGTGGATACTCTTTAGCACCTACTTCTTCAACTGAGTTACAATTGTTATCCATCTTCTTGGCAATTTTCTGTAATATTTCAGGTCTCAAACTTATGGGGACATTTAATTTTCAGTTAATTCTTTCCAACAAGCTACCTTACAACCTAAATGGATATTACGTGCAAAAGTTGTCCCCTCGAGAAGTTAGCTAGACACATTAGCGTTAGAATTTTATCATTTAATCAATATTGTATATGATCTTATCTGAGAGAATAACATACACAACAATAATCACAAGAGACAAGAGACGCAAATATATTTCCTTGAGGAAACCATACAGGAGAAAACCCCGCAACTTCCTCCGAGATAGAATGAGCACCAATAGGAAAAGTAAAACCCAAAGATACAAATATGATCTCCGATTATAATGGGTCTTAATAATAGAGAGGGGATTATAATGGGTCTTAATAAGAGAGAGAGGATTATAATGGGTCTCAATAATAGAGAGATTTCATGGAGTTCAATGATTACAATGGGTATTAAATACATAAATTGGTCCTAAAAATCTTTTAGCTCATGGTTATATGTACATTCATTACAATGAATTAACTACAATGAAAAGAAAGAGAAGATTATAATGGAAAGAAAGATGATTATATGCAATTCAATGGAAGGTAAGAAAGAGGATTATAATGGGTCTCAATAATAATAGAGATTTCATGGAGTTTAAGGATTACAATGGGTATTAATTAAACTAATGGTATAATCAAATATTTATATATTTTTAACACCCAAGGAAACCCATGGTTTCTGGCAAACCACCATCAATTAAACTTTGTTTAAAAGAGAAAATCAAGTAATTTGCACAAGTAGTTGGGCAATGAATTTTTATTTATATATTTATTTCCTTATTTACTTATTTCATATCATTTTTATTATTTATTCATTTCACTCAAGAGTCACAATGCATTCTTATTAAACTCTACAAATTTAATAAAGCACAGAAACGTCCTTGAGTTGAAGAAAAATTGTTTTGCAAATCTTAATAGGCACATATATCCCTTAATTTCTTGAAGCATGCGCCACCTCCCAATCACCATAATTATAATATGTGGCTTATGCATATGATGAAGGCATTTATTTTTCTCAATTTCTGATTTGGCATATGATGTTTATATATATGTTGGAGATAGTGTTCCTTCCCATTTGTAGATAGTTGGTATTCATGTGTTATAGATAGCCTTTCTTACGTTTAATTTTAATTTTTTAATTTTGTGTAGGTCGCCCGACATGTTGCACATAAAATTTATTATTATTTTATTAGAGCGCCGCGTACAAATGTGACAACATCTCTCCCATACTGGGCTGGAGAGTGCCTCTTCGGCACAAATACAGATATTGGTCCTAAAAATATTTGTAGCTCATGGTTATATGCACATTAAAGTATTCTAGTTGGTGACAACAAACATAGAGAATAAATTATTTGACATTTCTCTTGTATTATTAGAAAAAAGGGAACGACCTATGATCATGCTATTAAATTGGGTCTAGTTGGACTTAATTAATAATGAGACCATTTTACATTCAATAACTATAAAATAGGAAGTATTAAGAAAACACAACGCCATACATCAATAAAGTACTCCTATGTATGGTCAAAGTAGAGAAGAAATGGTTAGACCCTAACATGCCCTCCCCCAACACCCATCAAAAGAGACATTTTCTTCAAGGTTGCATATAGGCAAATCACTACAGAATGGTGAATGGTTCCCAAGTAGCATATTTTGGTTGTATATCCTTCCATTGAACGAGAACAGCTTGGATAATGAACTCAAAAAGTTGTCACCCTCTCGTGTCCAATTTGTTTATAACTAGATCTAATAACCATCTCCATATCTTGAATATGTCACCTAGTGACTTAGGTCTTGGTCTCATGCCTCCATTGGTCCAAATTCCACTAAATTTGACCACTTGAACAATCCTAAATCTTCCTTCCAAGCTCCAAGAGAGCAATGTACTATTTATAGGTTATTTGTTATTTGTAAGTCACCCTCAAGTCTATTTTTGGCATATGAGGGTGCATTCCTTCAATCAAGTCTTTTTTTCCTTGATTTTAGGGTCTCGCACTACACGTTAGAGTTGTGGAGTGAATATGGGGAGTTTACTCCACTATTTACGGACTCCAAGCACATGGCTTTTTGTTATTTTGAAAAAGTGGCACCTTCCTTAAGTCCTTTTAAGAAGATTCTTCATGTGCATGACTTAATCGTTTTGTTGTCCTTTACTTTTAGATGTTTGAGTTCACCTAGGTTAGCTATGAGGTTGTTAACTCACCTCTGAGATATTGCATAACTACCACAGGTCATTTCGTCTCTAGTTAAGCCTAGACTAGGTTGTCATGCACTGTAACTTGAGTTTCCTCTATCACCAATTTTAATTTCCTATATGTAATCATACATTCATTCCTTTACATAAAATGGGAGAAGATGCAATACAACAATTTATGTGTCACTGAAAGATCTATTGTATTCCTTTTCATGTGTTTCTCATTAATGATAAGCTTTTGTGCCATTCTTTAATATCTTGCACATGTATTGATTCCTTATTTAGAATCTAGATCTATATGCTCCAAAATTCTACATGGTATTAGATATATAGGGGTTCTGAAGGACTTAATGTATAATTTTTGCGGAAATTAAGACACATTGTAGGTTGAAGGAACTATCAAAAGTCCATATATTGCAATGGATCTATCTCTGCATCAAACCCTTACTCCCTTCAACTACTTTGAGTGAAACTAAAGAGTAGAGATTCTCTTGAGTATAAAGGGACTCCCAACGGGAACTAAAGTAGAGCCAAATTCAACCATAGAGAAGTCCAAATAATTGAATAAGATGGATGAAACATGTGGGTTTCTATGTTATTTAGTATCTCTAGATATTTTTGATCACACAAAGGGAAAAAATACTCCTAACGAAATATGGACCAAGTTTTCCACACTCTTTGGAACGCAAAATGAGATGATGGGCCACCAATTGGAGGTGGAGCTAATGAATATGTTTCCCAATGAATTCAAATCCATACAATAGTTATTTCCCAAGTTCAAGTCCAATCTAATTTATCTCAAGGTTTGTGAGATATATAAGAAGAATGATCAATCATCCCACTCCATCTTATCAAAATTGGAACTAGACTATGGTGTATGTTTCTCATCCTTCCATTCCACAATATTGAAACTTGGTGCCTATGGACCATGCCTACATTGAAAATGTTTGCAGCCTACCTTCTCTAGGATCAAGATAAGCTCAACCAAATGAGCTTTCCAAGTTCCTTTAAAAGCATATGCACTTGCAACAAAATAGGATGAACACGAAGATGAGTAACAAAGAGCCTCTATTCAAGGGAAAAAGAAACCAAAACCATGTAATTTGCACATGAATATTCAGACTTTGATTATGAAAATACCATGGAGGAGTATCCATTGTGTGATTACTATAAAAAATTCAAATATAAAGAAGATGATTTAATATACAAGAAATTCTTTGAAGAGAAAGAAGAGGAGGCCTGCACAACCATTAAGATTCCACACCAAATAATGAGAGATGAATGCATGCATTTGTAGTAGTTTCTACTCTATTCTTGAGCATGAGAGAATCTTCACACAGTTCAAGGAGTTGTAGGTACCCCTGGAACAGGATCACCGTAATGAATTCGATTCTGTCGAGGATGATTCAGAGTATAACTTATGTTAATCACTTACTGGATGGTTATTCTAATGAGGTTTAAGAAAACCAAGCTTTCAAATCATCATTGTCCAAAAATTTGATTCTTTGTCCTTCTCCATAACTTCCCAGAGTATTGGAAAATGAAAATTTAATCCAACCCATCAAGCTCATAGGGTCTTCGAATAATAAATGTAATGAGATACCCGATCCAATGCCAAACCAAAATTATAGAATGCAAGAGGATACCTATTCCTCTTCTCGCGTGTGAGGCATTCATTTATTTCTTTAATACAAAGCATTATTGCTAGTCTATTTTATGAAAACCATTCCTCACAAGAATAAATGGTTGAAGGCCGAGCTTCTATCAAGGTAATCACAAATGATTCATCCTGTATCAACACATCCCTTAGTTGATGTAGGTAAGATATGGTACATGCTCTTCTTGAAACCTAATACCTTCAAGTTTTTCTGCGTGCAGAAAGTAGGAAAATTCCTTTCTCCTATCTAATTATTCATAAATGATTTGATGCTATCTCATCCATCTCTATATTCCTTCAAACGAACATGAGAATATTAATTGGGAATCACAATATAGTCGGGGTGGAAGGAACTTCTGCATGTAGAATATAATGGAATTATTGAAAAAGTACTTCTACTAGTAAAAAATTCGGCAAGCTGTTCAGAAGTGCATCAAATTTTCCACCACCTACACCATTCCCAAACCTGCCAATAAGAAGTAGGGGTTGTACACTATGTTTCCTACCCCATATAAACCTTTCGAATCTGTCTTCATGGACTACATGTTTGTGTTTCCTCAAATAAAGCATGGAAAGGATTGTGCATTTGTGTTTTTGGACCAACTCTCTAAGATAGAAAGTATGTCTCCTTTGTGAAGAACATCACAACAAAGACCACAACTAAGCTCTTCTTCGAGCATGTTTGGGTTCACTTTTTCTTCCCACAAACTCTTATTTCAGACTGTTACAATAGATTCCTATGTACTTTGTAGTATATACTATGGTCTATGTTATACACCAAGATGACCAAATCAACTGCCTTATACCCCCAAACTGATGAACAAATAGAGGCAATCAACATGATGATTGTACATATCCTAAGAATTTTCAATTCCAAATATCCACACACATGGGATGAGATCCTTCCTCATGTTTGACATATATATAATAGATCCCTTCATGTCTTTATTGGCCACATCCCCTTTTAGGTGTGCTTGGGAGAAAACCCCGCAACTTCCTCAGAGATAGAATGAGCACCAATAGAAAAAGTAAAACCCAAAGATACAAATATGATCTCCGATTATAATGGGTCTTAATAATAGAGAGGCGATTATAATGGGTCTTAATAAGAGAGAGAGGATTATAATGGTTCTCAATAATAGAGAGATTTCATGGAGTTCAACAATTACAATGGGTATTAAATACATACATTGGTCCTATAAATATTTTAGCTCATGGTTATATGTACATTCATTACAACGAATTAACTACAATGAAAAGAAAGAGAAGATTATAATGGAAATAAAGATGATTATATGCAATTCAATGGAAAGTAAGAGAGAGGATTATAATGGGTCTCAATAATAATAGAGATTTCATGGATTTTAAGGATTACAATGGGTATTATTTAAACTAATGGTATAATCAAATATTTATATATTTTCAACACCCAAGGAAACCCATGGTTTGTGGCAAACCACCATCAATTAAACTTTGTTTAAAAGAGAAAATCAAGTAATTTGCACGAGTAGTTGGGAAATGAATTTTTATTTATATATTTATTTCCTTATTTACTTATTTCATATCATTTTTATTATTTATTCATTTCACTCAAGAGTCACAATATATTCTTATTAAACTCTGCAAATTTAGTAAAGCGCGGAAACGTCCTTGAGTTGAAGAAAAATTGTTTCGTATATCTTAATAGGCACATATATCCCTTAAATTCTTGAAGCATGCGCCACCTCCCAATCACCATAATTATAATATGTGGCTTAAGCATATGATGAAGGCATTTATTTTTCTCAATTTCTGATGTGGCATATGATATTTATATATATGTTGGAGATACTGTTCCTTCCCATTTGTAGATAGTTGTTATTCATGTGTTATAGATAGCCTCTCTTACGTTTAATTTTAATTTTTTTAATTTTGCGTAGGTCGCCCGACATGTTGCACATAAAAATTATAATTATTTTATTAGAGCGCCGCGTACAAATGTGACAACATCTCTCCCATATTGGGCTTGAGAGCGCCTCTTCGGTGCAAATACAGATATTGGTCCTAAAAATATTTGTAGCTCATGGTTATATGCACATTAAAGTATTCTACTTGGTGACAACAAACATAGAGAATACATTATTTGACTTTTCTCTTGTATTATTAGAAAAAAGGGAACCACCTATGATCATTCTATTCAATTGGGTCTAGTTGTACTTAATTAATAATGAGACCATTTTACATTCAATAACTATCAAATAGGAAGTATTGAAAAAACACAATGCCATACATCAATAAAGTACTCCTATGTATGGTCAAAGTAGAGAAGAAATGGTTAGATCCTAACATGCCCTCCCCCATCACCCATCAAAAGAAACATTTTCTTCAAGGCTGCATATAGGGAAATCACTACAGAACGGTGAATGGTTCCCAAGTAGCATATTTTGGTTGTATATCCTTCCATTGAACGAGAACTGCTTGGATAATGAACTCAAAATGTTGTCACCCTCTTGTGTCCAATTTGTTTATAACTAGATCTAATAACCATCTCCATATCTTGAATATATCACCTAGTGACTTAGGTCTTGGTCTCATGCCTCCATTGGTCCAAATTCCACTAAAATTGACCACTTGAACAATCCTAAATCTTCCTTCCAAGCTCCAAGAGAGCAATCTACTATTTATAGGTTATTTGTTATTTATAAGTCACCCTCAAGTCTATTTTTCGAATATGAGGGTGCATTCCTTCAATCAAGTCTTGTTTTCCTTGATTTTAGGGTCCCGCACTACACGTTAGAGTTGTGGAGTGAATATGGGGAGTTTACTCCACTATTTATGGACTCCAAGCACATGGCTTTTTGTTATTTTGAGAAAGTGGCACCTTCCTTTAGTCCTTTTAAGAAGATTCTTGATGTGCATGACTTAATCGTTTTGTTGTCCCTTACTTTTAGATGTTTCAGTTCACTTAGGTTAGCTATGAGGTTGTTAACTCACCTCTGAGATATTGCATAACTACCACAGTTCATTTCATCTCTAGTTAAGCCTAAACTAGGTTGTCATGCACTGTAACTTGAGTTTCCTCTATCACCAATTTGAATTTCCTATATGTAATCATACATTCATTCCTTTACATACATTGGAAGAAGATGCAATACAACAATTTATGTGTCACTGAAAGATCTATTGTATTCATTTTCATGTGTTTCTCATTAATGACAATCTTTTGTCCCATTCTTCAATATCTTGCACATGTATTAATTCCTTATTTAGAATCTAGATCTATATCCTCCAAAATTGTATATGGTATTAGATATTTAGGGGTTCTAAAGGAGTTAATGTACAATTTTTGTAGAAATTAAGACACATTGTAGGTTGAAGGAACCATCAAAAGTCAATATATTGCAATGGATCTAACTCTGCATCAAACCCTTACTCCCTTCAACTACTTTGAGTGAAACTAAAGAGTAGATATTCTCTTGAGTATAAAGGGACTCGCAACGGGAACTGAAGTAGATCCAAATTCAACCATAGAGAAGTCGAACTAATTGAATAAGATGGATGAAACATGTGGGTTTCTATGTTATTTAGTATCTCTAGATATTTTCGATCACACAAAAGCAGAAAATACTCCTAACGAAATATGGACCAAGTTTTCCACACTCTTTGGAACACAAAATGAGATGATGGGCCACCAATTGGAGGTGGATTTAATGAATATGTTTCCCAATGAATTCAAATCCATACAATAGTTATTTCCCAAGTTCAAGTCCAATCTAATTTATCTCAAGGTTTGTGAGATATATAAGAAGAATGATCAATCATCCCACTCCATCTTATCAAAATTGGAACTAGACTATGGTGTATGTTTCTCATCCTTCCATTCCACAATATTGGAACTTGGTGCCTATGGACCATGCCTACATTGAAAATGTTTGCAGCCTACCTTCTCCAGGATCAAGATAAGCTCAACCAAATGAGCTTTCCAAGGTCCTTTAAAAGCATATGCATTTGCAACAAAATAGGAGGAACACGAAGATGAGTAGCAAAGAGCCTCTATTGAATGGAAAAATAAACCAAAACCATGTAATTTGCACATGAATATTCAGACTTTGATTATGAAAATACCATAGAGGAGTATCCATTGTGTGAGTACTATAAAAAATTCCCATATAAAGAATATGATTTAATATACAAGAAATTCTTTGAAGAGAAAGAAGAGGAGGAGCACAACAATTAAGATTCCACACCAAACAATGAGAGATGAATGCATGCATTTGTAGTAGTTTCTACTCCATTCTTGAGCGTGAGAGAATCTTCACACGGTTGAAGGAGTTGTAGGTACCCATGGAACAGGATCACCGTAATGACTTCGATTCTTCCAAGGAGGATGATTGAGAGTATAACTTATGTTAATCACTTACTGGATGGTTATTCTCATGAGGTTTAAGAAAACCAAGCTTTGAAATCATCATTGTCCAAAAATTTGATTCTTTGTCCTTCTCCATAACTTCCCAGAGTATTGGAAAATGAAAATTTAATCCAACCCATCGAGCTCATAGGGTCTTCCAACAATAAATGTAATGAGATACCCGATCCAATGCCAAACCAAAATTAGAGAATGCAAGAGGATACCTATCCCTCTTCTCACGTGTGAGGCATTCATTTATTTCTTTAATACAAAGTTTTTCTGCATGCACAAAGAAGGAAAATTCCTTTCTCCTATCTAATTCTTCATAAATGATTTGATGCTATCTCATCCATCTCTATATTCCTTCAAACGAACATGAGAATCTTAATTGGGAATCACAATATAGTCGAGGTGGAAGGCACTTCTGCATGTAGAATATAATGGAATTATTGAAAAGTACTTCTACTAGTCAAAAATTCAGCAAGATGTTCGGAAGTGCACCAAGTTTTCCACCACCTACACCATTCCCAAACCTGCCAATAAGAAGTAGGGGTTGTACACTATGTTTCCTACCCCATATAAACCTTTCGAATCTGTCTTCATGGACTACATGTTTGTGTTTCTTCAAATAAAGCATGGAAAGGATTGTGCATTTGTGTTTTTGGACCAACTCTCTAAGATAGAAAGTATGTCTCCTTTGTGGAGAACATCACAACGAAGGCCACAACTAAGCTCTTCTTTGAGCATGTTTGGGTTCACTTTTTCTTCCCACAAAATCTTATTTCAAACTGTTACAATAGATTCCTATGTACTTTGTAGTATATGCTATGGTCTATGTTATACACCAAGATGAGCAAATCAACTGCCTTATACCCCCAAACCGATGAACAAATAGAGGCGATAGACATGATGATTGTACATATCCTAAGAATGTTCATCTCAAAATATCCACACACATGGGATGAGATCCTTCCTCATGTTTGACATAGATATAATAGATCCCTTCATTTCTTTATTGGCCACATCCCCTTTTAGGTGTGCTTGGGGTTCTAGCCATTAGCCCCAATCAACGTAGTGTTACCCATTTTTTCTACACAAGATGAATTCTCCCATGCTCAAACTGAGTTTTAGTGGGAAATTAGATTTTTTTGAACGGATCCATCAAATCCAACAAAATTTTCATGATATTTTTCATAAGGCCAATGATACATATAAGAAATTCCATGATCAACATCGAGTTCCACATAAGTTTTAGGTGGAAGACAAGGTATGGTTTCATTTGTAGAGGAGTTCCTCAGAACACCCCATCAGAAAATTCAACCACTCGGATAAAGGCCTTACACCATTATGAATGCTACATATGAGAAATATTTTAGTTAACTATTCTCCCTTTCCTTTACATGCACCATGTATTTAATTTAGAGTTAATTTGAACATATTTTCGATTTCTCTTGTAAACCTCAGAGTTAGCTGAGCACTTTCCCCTACAAAACTCAAGCATGACTCCAATGAGCAAGTAACAATTTTGACTTGAACATCGACACTTAGGTGAAGACAACTGACCAACATAACATCCAATTATATTGGTTTGTCTAAGAAGGGTATCTTATTTATGAGGCAAAGTGGCTCACTATGAATAATATTCAACATAAGTTTCCCCATTTTATGGAGGAACTTGAGGTAATGGGAACCATTAATCCATAAACATGGAGGACTAATCCATGTGGATACTCTTTACCACCTACTTGTTCAACTGAGTTACAATCGTTATCCATCTTCTTGGAAAATTTCTATAATATTTCAGGTCTCAAACTTATGGGGATGTTTATTTCTCAGTTAATTCTTTCCAACAAGATACCTTACAACCTAAATAAATATTACGTGCAAAAGTTGTTCCCTCGAGAAGTTACCTAGACACCTTAGTGTTAGATTTTTATCATTTAATCAATATTATCTAGGATCTTATCTAAGAGAATAACATGCACAACAATAATCACAAGAGACAAGAGACAAAAATATTTTTCCTTGGGGAAACCATAAAGGAGAAAACCCCACAACTTCCTCAGAGATAGAACGAGCACCAAGAGAAAAAGTAAAACCCAAAGATACAAAGATGATCTCCGATAGTTGTTCTCTCTCTCACTTGTGTGATCTACTCCTCTCTCACTCATGCGCTACTGTTGAGTGAGTGTGTGTATCAAATAGATAATATCACTCTCTATTTATACTTCTTTTCCACTTGACAATTACTCTATAGGGCCAACTTCACTAGGAGAGTCTAATAACCCTTATATGACTCAACTTTGGGGTCTCTTTCCTCAAATTACAATGGAGGGTTAACCTCAATGAATTTACATTAATTTATTATATTAATGACTTTCCTGATTGAAGGAAAAAACATCTATTTCGGGGTACAATGAAATACAATAACAAATATACAAGTGAATACATTCTGAAGTTACAAATACATCAACACTCCCTCTTAACTAGGAATGTATTCTCTTAACACATTTCATTAGCACAAGTCTTCTCCACTGGATCATCATCAAATATGGATAATCATCAAAGTTGGATCATCATCATCAGTGCTGCCGCTATCATGAGAAAATGGTGTTATCTCTCAAATATACTCGTCATAGGAAGTTCTATAGAGCCAAGCTCTTTTCATGATGGATGTAGGTATTTATCTATAGTGCCAACCATTTTTCATGATGGATGTAGGTCTCAACAGTTATATTTTACCATGGGATGTCCAACCTGCCACCATGTCAGAAAGCATTAGCACTTACATCCGACCATGGGAGGCCTAGACTACCACCATGTTGGAAAGGCTCGGCACTTACGTCTAACCATGGGGAGCCTATCCTACCACCATGTTAGAAAGGATCAACACTTACATCAAACCATGGGAGTCCCAACCTTCCACCATGTGGGAAAGGATCAACACTTACATCTGATCATGGGAGGCCCAGCCTACCACCATGTTAGAAAGGCTTAGCACTTACATTTGACCCTGGGAGGACCAGCCTGCCACCATGTCGTAAAGGCTCAACACTTACATTTGAACATGGGAGGCCCAACTTGTCACCATGTTGGAAAGGCTCAACACTTACATCCAACCATGGGAGGCCCAACCTTCCACCATGTCGAAAAGGATCAGCACTTGCATCTGACCATGGGAGGCCCATCCTACCATCATGTCAGAAAGGCTCAACAGTTACATCCATCGGCATGGTAGGACACACCTACTACCATCCAGGGAAAGGCTCTCAACTTACGTCTGACCATGGGAGGCCCATCCTACCACCATGTTAGAAAGGCTCTACACTTACATCTGACCATGGGAGGCCCAGCCTGCCACCATGTCGGAAAGGCTCAGTACTTGCATTCGACCATGGGAGTCCTAGCCTACCACCATGTTGGAAAGGCTCGACACTTACATCTGACCATGGGATTCATAGCCTGCCACCATGTCAAAAAGGCTCATCACTTACATCCAACCATGGGAGGCCCAGCTTGCCACCATGTCGGTAAGGCTCAACACTTACATCCAACCATGGGAGGCCCAACCTGCCACCATTTCGAAAAGGCTCTCGCACTCATCACTTCCCCATGGAAGGAACCTCGATCTGAAGAACACCAAGCTTCTCTTCGAAGTACTCAAACTTCACTCTGGAAATTTATAGAATAGAATCACATCGGGGCTAATTACGTCCAAGCATAACGTGTGAGTTTTGCTAGGATTGATTACATCCGTGGACAAACCTACAGGAGTGATTACATATGAGCAACCTCCAAGCTTGGCCAAGATTTTATGCTCAGACAACCTATCTCACCGACTATGCTAGAACTCATCACTCCCTCTTTCGAGAGATATCGATATGGATCACATACTGGAGCTTCACTACTCTTCTATACATCATACAAAAATGCAAGTCAAATCAATCAAATAAAATAGTAGCTTTCAAAAGAAACATACTACCTCACAAATAACCGAGTAAGTGGCAACATATTTTGCCTTTGCCATACTCAGCGCCATGCAGGACTCCTTGATTCTAAGGTAATTTTTTTCATCATGATAAAAATGAGAACCTTAAGTGAAATAAAGATAATATAATTCACTGATTAGATTACTTTAATTGGATGCTTGCTTCAATTCTTTTCTGGAAGACAGCTTCTAGTGGACCTAGCATTTGACATAGAACCCATAATTTTCAACTTAGGTGAATTTCAAATTTGATTATATAGAAAGATGCACCTCCTCAAGGCGAGATGAGAAACATAGACATAGTCATAAACTCACATAATAAACTAAACTTTGTTCCGTATCTGCAACATATTTCAAATTTCAATTTGGATATTCCTATCCCGAGATATATAAATTCTCCCTAGGTCACATGTTTAATACTGAATTCTATAAGATGACGGAACCCTAATTTGGAGGAATCATATCTCCTAAAGTACAGTGATTCTAAGGTTGAAATTCATACAAAAGGCGCATCAATATATCAGCTTCGGCTTGTAAAAATTTTGGCTCCTGATCCTTTTGCAAATTCAATTTATAGATAAAATTCCAAGATGACTAGAATTTTCCTTCTAGGGTTTTCAAGCATGAAACCCTAATCTCCATTAGCTCTAGTTGTAGTAGTGTTTCGACTGCACAAAAACTTATTTAAGGGTGGCTATGATACTATGTTAGAATTTTTATGGTTATACAAGATCTTAAAACACTTACCATTATAAAATCATAACCATATGCAAAGGATCACGAAAAGAATGACAAGCATAGCCACAAAAAAGAACACACACGTTTATCCTAGGAAACCCAAAAAAATTTCCTCGATATAGAATTTGACCAAATACGATGCAAGAACCCAATAAAAATATTATAATATCACTCTCCTCCAAATATTTCTCTCTCTCTCTCTCTCTCTCTCTCTCTCATGCAACTGCTTGAGTGAAGTGTGTACAAATGAGGGAGGCACCTCACCTGTTATACTCAATAAGTGAGCGACTCAATTACCTAACTAGGTCATCCCGATTCTCTAATTAGGGCCAACCTACCTAGGAAGACTCAAAATAAAATTTATAAAATACTTTTGTGGGTATTATTTCCCCAACTTACAATGGAGGGTTTACCTCATGACTTTTACATGACCAATTAAATCAAGGACATATCCAAACATAGGAGTAACATCTCTAAATGACGAATATAATAAAACTAAAATAGAATAATTTCTCAATTTATATTTCATTCAACAACAATGACATCATGAGGTCATTAGTTCCACTCCCAATAAAGAATTCTATCGTCTCTTGTCGCATGAAGGCACATGACCAACATTCCACCATTATAACAATTAGCATTTAGGGCTTAGGCCTATAAAATTTTCCAAATAAGGGATCATATAGTAGTTGGGGTTTAATTTTTGACTTAATAAGGGTTTTAAGGGCTTAGATAGAAATCAAAGTTTAGGATCTTAGAAAGATAATGGTTTCAAGGGTTCACCAAGGGTTATATGTTGTTTCCTCCCCTAAACAATTACTGAAAATGTGTGATGAGGTGAAATATATAAAAAAATGATCGTTAATGCTCACAAGTCCTATATTTCTCACTACCTCATCATCATAGGATCATGCTTCAACATCGACAACACCTACCAAAAAAAATTATACTATGAAATTGTACAAAAGAAATGTTCTTTGTCACGTCCCCTCATCCTTCCAATGGAAAGGACGCGACTACATTGTTTCTACTATTAAAATGGGAAATATAGCCCCATGAACATGATGATAAAATGCATTGAAGTAAAATACATGTGCAAATGCATTATACATGAAATATACAATGGAAACAAATAATTCATTCAGCACATTCATCATGTTCAAAACAATTCATAAACAAATACATTATAGAGGTTAAACACGAGAAAATACTTATCTTGAGAAGAAGCTTCCCCGCAACTAGCTATGTCGCTTCAATGTTCCACCCAACCATAGGTCAATGTGTTCATCAATCTCTTAGCACCATTTCCACCCCCGAGATGGGCATGATCTCCATAAGGAACTAGGGAACAATGGGCTCTCAGATAGCCAAATACACATCAAAACTCATTCAATCCAAACACAGTTGGGTTTCACAAGCTACTAAGGAAACAAGCCAATAACATATGGGTTCCTTGGACTTACTTAGCCAAGCCAACAATCACATCTAAACAAAATCAAACCACCTAATAGATGGGTTCCTTGGACTTACTCAGCTAAGCCAACAATCACATCCAAACACAGTCAAACCATCTAACAAATGGGTTCCTTGGACTTAATCAGCCAAGACAACACAAGGAAATTGCATCCAAAGAAATTCAAACCATCTAACAGATGGGTTCCTTGGACTTACTTGGCCAAGCCAACACAAGGATGCACTTCACTTCTAAATACAAGTTCTGGGTTTGTAGAAAAACATCTTGGGGACCAAAAATGAAATTGGTGAGAGAGAATACAACCCTGGGTGAGAAAATACGATTTCAGAAACATGTATGGGATTCATTGGGGAAAAACCGACCTCACTAAAAACCCAATTCATGGATCTATCTTCCCATCCACTGAACATTACCAAAAATGAATTTTTGGGTATGGAGTAAAAATGTTTTGAAACCAAAAACAAATTGTTAAATGGGGAAATCAATCCCCTGAGTGAGCAATTTGAATTTAGTAAGGATTTTGGGCATTGCATGAGAAAAAACGACTGCTATAAACCCCAAAATCGTGAATCTCTCCTGACCATTCACTCAACAACCCAAAAATGGATTTTCTGGTCATGTAAAATGAGGAAATGACATAAAAACGTGAAGGAGAAATCCCAACCACTAAGAAGTAGACAAACAACCTCCGAACCATGGATAAAATGAAGAAAACTGCCAAAATCGTGAAGGGAAAACACACAGGAGCTCCATCTGCGTGAGAGAGAAAAACTTATGGTTGAATAATGGGATGGGCATGCATTTCCAAGCATTTACTTTCCCATAAGTAAAAAACAAGGTTTCCAAAAACTAATGGGATCTCCAATTCAAATTTGACTGCCATACTCTTCGCCATCCCAAGGCATTAACTTCCTCAACCAAGTTTTGGAAGAAATAAATGATTGGGCACAAAAGACAAAATGGGTAGTTGACAGCTTTATGGGTTCTCCTATTGACATTTGGCTTTACCCTATTGTCTCAAGGGTTTGAATATTTTCTCTCCCTAGGGTGATTCCATGAAGGTGGGTAACACTTTTTGGCCAAATTTGGTGATGAAAACCTGATGTTTTACTCATGTGCTAGATAGAAGCCCTCGAAACGCATATATTCCATGTGAATTTCGACTTGTAGTTAAAAAACAAATTGTAGAATATTATGTTGGCTTCCCAATGGTATTTTTTTAAAATATTTCGATGTCATTTAATGATTTGTGTGACCTTAAAAATTTGAAGAAGTTAATAAGCGGCTCGTGTCCAACCCCAATAATTCAATATTACATTAACAATATATATATGAGCATGATCTACACAAAATGCAATGTGGTATGCATATTTGTTTTTAATTTATTTCACAATATATAATTATTTATTATTTTTCGAAAGTGACCACATCTGATTTCAACATCATTTTATACATGTGTGTCCATCCCAGCTTTTTTTTCACTGTTTTGAAAAATTGAAAAACCAAAGATACCCTTTTGAAGAGGACACGTCGATGTGTGGGATGTGCATTTTTAAGAAATTTTTGGATGTGTATATTTTACCCTACAGATTTTTCTTTGAGTTGCTTCGAAGTTGTTGTCTGGTTTTGTAAGTATAAGTTTTAGAACTAATTAAAAAAACCATATGAATGCCAAAATGCATGTATGATACCTCAATGGATAGAGGATTTAGTGATGAATCTATCGGTATGAACTCCACTCAGTTGTGTGCCATGAGCGGTAGGGTTTACAACCCTAAAAGACACAGAGAAACATTGATTTTCTTGTAAGAGGGTTAATTCTCTGTTTTTGAGGCCCTCGATCGAGGTTTGGAGCTCAATCAAGGTATTTAAATTCCTTGATCGAGGTTTTAAGGAAAGCTCTATCGAGTACCGAACCCTCGATCGAGCTTCTGTTAAAACCTCGATCGGGCTACCGTTAAACACTCGAAAAAGAAAATTGAACCAAAATACCAAAAGATGTTTATTAATGGCTATATTTGAGAAATTTCTAAGTGTGAGCAATCAAGGGCTCGTGGCTCTAAAATTTGTTGTGTTTTGTACCATTCCATGATTCAATGAATCGACAATCACAGGTAGTAATTTAAGTTATTTAATGAAAACATCTAATGCATATACCTCTATGTCGAAACCGTTTTTCATGTCGATGTAGGCCACTACCCTCTTTATTGTCTTACCAAAAGGCATGATAATGAGGAAGAACACCATGACATAGATACAATAAATCCTTCAATGCATCCTAGCATGATAACTCAAAACATTAACCAATAGTTGTGAAACCGATGAAGCGAGAGGTTCATTTTGGGGCTTTAACAATAATTTTAGAGTCCATGAACTACGTGCATTTAATTTTTTTCTATACTTATTTTCAAGTAGTATCATGATATGTTTTCATTAGAATTCAATATCTAGCTTGTTTATGTCATCAATGGTTGGAAAGGAATTGCAACATCGTTTGATTCCTATCAGCAATATATCTAATATGTATATATTGTAGTGCATAAATGTAGTGAAAGGTTTTAAATACTAAAAATAATTTTCTCCTTCATATATAATTTTTAATTTAAAAAAACTAAACATGATACTAATTCTCATTTCGACAAGATTTGAAAATGTTCAATGACACAAATTCTAATGGGGATTCAAAATACAAGGTGTCCAAGCATATTTTGGAAGACTTCTTTAAATCAAAATCTCAATCGAGCTTTCTAAAACTTTAACTAAAAATATATTCGAGTGCCCATATTCATGTGTGCACACGAATATGGGCACCCAAAAATTTATTTAATCAAACTGTTTCAAATCTTGTATTGTTCATGGGAACAAGGCCTTCAAATTCAATAAAAATCAAACATAGAATTATATGATAATAAAATTAATAAAACATAATTTCTACTAGAAAAATAATACTTGTGGGTAATAGTACATACCTTGAAGAAGAAACAAGTAATTTTATGTGTATATATTAGTCGTGCAGTAATTGGAGTTATAGATGTTGGATTAATAGATGATCAATCATATGTATAACTCAAATTACTCCACGACCCATATCTACAAATGAATATAAAAGACCCTTTTCTATACAACAAACACAATGAATTATATCAAAGGTATGTTACCTATTTATAGTAAAAACGATTAAAGATGCTCTATCGAGCTTCTTTTAACCCTCGATCAAGATTTTTTTTAAACCTCGATGGAGGTCTTAACAACTCGATCGAGGGTTTGGAAAAAGCTCGATCAAGGTACGTTTTTGTGTTTTTTCTGAAATTGCATCGCCAAAAATTGTAACCCACCTCCATGGAAGGACCCCCTATTCCATGTGAAATCATGCCCCCATCTCTTTTAATGTTTCATTGACATAGATAGTTGTGGGTATTTTTCTTAATGGCATATTTACATGATGTCCAAAATTATATTGTGACATCAGCTAGCACGATAACCATCATCATTGATTTTAATTGTCGAAACATAAAACACTAAATCCATGGTGGGTCCTTTGCCTTGAGCTCCACACCATGATTTAATAACATTTTTTACATCATATATAATTTAATGCAATTGGGGTCAAAACCGAGGGTATTACACTCTTGAAATTGGGATCAAGTTGCAAGAACATACATATTTATAAGGAATATAATTGTCAAATACAGGCTCACAAAACAGATCTCACATATATATTGTCACAAGAAAATTATTAAAATATAATGTATTTTTGCGAAATTTATTAAAGTATATAGTGTATTGGATTGAAGAGGACAAATCCATATAGGTTTGTATTTGAAAATTTAATTCAAGATAGTGCACTCGGTGTATTTAATATGAATTGCAAACACATATAAATATGGAATTAATCCCCAAATGATCTTTGCACTAAAAAATACCTATCTGGATTTCTAAATTAACAACCTTCACATATACACATTAAAATGACTTACATACAAAGTGAAGAAATGATATGTCCTATGCAAGTGCAAGGATTCATCAGAACTTATATAGTTGTGATTTCTAACAATGCATAAATGATATAGCTTATACAAATGCAAAGATACATTAAAACTTATATTGTTGGGATTTCTAACACTCCATTAAATACATTGATGAAATAAATATACATCTCATGTTGATTCTGTCAACTAGTTAAGATGTGCATCTTTCAATCATAAAAATAATAATGCTTCTTAGGTTAATCTCTACTCTAGCTATATGAATGGATACTATATTATATGCTTAAATTTACTTACCAATAGACTCACTAAAAAATCATAGCTTACAATTAACATATTTAAATAAGTTTGCACCATTTTAGTTATAATATTTAAAAAAAAATTCACCAGTTTGAAAGCTGTGGTGTACTGTGTGGGTAGAACATTTGTTTCACTTCTCACTAAGGTTCGATTCTCTCTCCATCCCTTCATTCCTTGTGAATATCAGGGCTTAGAATTGTCATGTTGAAAAAAATAGGTTTGCAACAATTTAGTTATAATTAGATGCACCAAAACCCAAAAAAAAAAGGTACCCTACAACCAAGATAGTGATGGAAACTAATCAAAAATTTGTTGGCACCTTACATGTACTAAGAAGTGTTCATAGATTCTCAAGACTAGCAAATTGAATAAATAAATTTCCTAAAATTCTCTAACAAAACCATAAACATTTTGCATTGAAGGAAAATTCATCCTTTAGCTTCAAAACCAACAACCTTAAATATTGAGTTAGGGTAGAGAATAATATCAATGTTACTTTCAAGTTGCATAATATTTAGTCATTCAACATACATTTATGTTGATTAGTAATAGTGTGTTTTGTTAATGTCATGTGTCATAATATCAATATTAAAGGTGTAGACAGGCATGTGGCATAACATCCATATTAAAAATGTTGTTCCAAAAGTATGATATGGATGTTAGATATGGAGTTCAAAAGCATAACATTTTTTGCATTAAAGAAAAAATTAACCCTTTGACTATAAACTACATGAAATTAATAATATATTTATAAATGAAAAGTCAACCGTTATACTTCAAACCAACTACCTCAAATAATGAATTGGTTGAGAATAAATATCAATGATATTTCCAATGTGTATGGATCTAATCATTATTGATACATTTATGTTCATAAGTAACATTGTTTTGCTAGTATACAATTTGTCCATACAACCCAATATTGTTGTTACTCATGATAAATAATGAATTGGTTGAGAATAAATATCAATGATATTTCCAATGTGTATGGATCTAATCATTACTGATACATTTACGTTGATAAGTAACATTGTTTTGCTAGTATACAATTTGGTCATACAACCCAATCTTGTTGTTACCCATGATAAGTGTGTTTTATTTACAATAAAATTGATTATTTATGACATTGTGATGTATATATTAACGTAAATTAATGACATCTTTTTAAAATATTTATTTTCTCATATTTAGCTTGACACAAATTTTTATTACAATATTTATTTTTTCCCATTTAAATTGTGCCCAACCTTAACATAAATTAATTACAATTTTTTTTCTTATAAACTATTTTTAAATTTGAACATAACTTTTATATCATTTTGTTACTTAAAGAAAAATATTGCCTCTAAATTTCAAACCATAAAAAATAAATTAAAATAAATATTTCAAAAGTGGAAAAGCATTGATGGGAAACAATTAGAATCCACTTCTACCCTTCTTCCATTCAAAAGTATTCTTCTTGAAGAAGAAGAGAAACAATCTAAAGCTGTCCCTCTAGTTTTGGCTAAAGAAGAATCTCAAATGAGTAACACTGATAGAAGAATATAGGTTGTTTCAAAACAAATAAATTGGACAAATGTTGCTTTAAGAGGAATGGCTGCACATACATTTGTCACAAATGATTATGCTCGTAGTTGACATATTGACCAGCTATAGGTCACCATGAATGAATTAGTCTCCTCAAATAATTCCCTTTCTCTAAATATTTTGGGAATTAGAACTGAAGTCACAATAACGACCTATGAAGCTAAAAATCAGAGTTCAAAACTGGAAGAGTTACAAGACTCTTATTCTGGAATGACCCATAAATTGTCTGAACTTGATGAGAAAATGGAAGATATCAAGTACCAAGTCAGACAAATCCAAGAAGATCTTCCTTCAAAAGATCAACCTGATAGAGAAATCCCCCTCTCTAATCTTTTTACTAGACCAGTTGAAGGAATTTCTAGTGTTTATCATTCAGAAAAGTCTGAAATCAAAGAAAAATTTCCCCTCCATTTTCCTAAAGAAAGCATTGAGGCAGATTATTCCCTTGTTACCTAGATTGCACCAGAATGGGCTTTTCCTATTAAAGAAATCCTGCTATGGAACATGTCTAGGCCCTCAGCTCCATATTTGTATGGCAAAGGAAAGTTACCTAAAGTACCACAGTTTTCTGAAGAAAGCTACCTAGAGTGGAACATTGATAATATGTCTGTAGGACAAATTAGACAAGTGTTAAACAGAATGTATGTATCATACAGAATTATGTGCATGAAAGGAAAAGGCGAGATAGAAGCATGCAAATGTCTTATACAATGTTTTACTGGTACTCTAGCCAAATGGTGGGAAATAGAATCATCTCCTGCACTTGTGGAAAAAATGGAAAATGAAGTATTAAGAGATGATGCTAGAGATATAATTTTCCATGAAGACGGAAATCCACAAAGTAATATGATCAGTGCTCTTACCACTATGATCCTAGAGCACTGGTGTGTAACACAACATGAAATATCTTATAAGCATTCTCTTATTTTAATGAACTCAAAATGTAAGAGTATGGCTAATTATGATGATTTCCATAGGGAATGGATGCAGCGCATCTATGATGTAGCAGATAGCAAAAATATGCTATGGAAACAAGTATACCTTGCTGCCATCCCTACTAAATATGTAGATTACTTTAAAGCCCAAGGAATTTTTCAAATGCCCTATGAAACCTACACTTGGGGAGAGATCTACTCTATTATTACTTCTGCTCTGGTTGGCCTATGTACTAGCACTAAGGTAAATAAATATATTCAAAAAATGTCTAGATTTCCTGATAGCAAATCAATATGTACTAAGTATGGATTATCAATAGAAGATCTGATTCGCAGGAAAAGAAAGGCCAAGAAAATATTGAAAAGAATCAGGAGTGTCTGAAGACCTCAAAAGAATTCTCAGTTTGGCAAACCTTCTAATAGGTTTCGAAAGAGAGCACATTATAAGAGGGTTCCTAATACCCATTACTATACTCCAAATGATATAAAGATGAAAACCTTTAAGGCTCAAGAAAAGCAGAAGCTCACTTGTTGGCTCTGTGGGAAACCAGGACACCTCGCAAATAGATGCCCACAAGGAGAGGCATAAAAAAAGACTAGGGGAAAAGATTCCCAAAATAAGGTTCACAGAAATACCAAAAGAGCAATGGCTTGTAGAAACCCTATTCATTGCAACCGATGTGGCTCAGATATGCACATCAATGATGCCTGCCCCATAATCCCTTTTATTAAGCAAGAAGAAGTACATATAGCTCAAGGAAATTTCAGTTCTAGTCTCGAAACTTCTGAATTTGAATATGACACTGATGATTTGTCTGAATTAGAACATGAAGTTCTATTTATTTCTTACAACTGTCAATGTTCAAACCCAAATCACTGTTCTTGCAGCTCTAGAGAAGAATAAAAAATAGATGAAAGCATAGAAGAAACAGAAGAAGAACTCGACAGAAAAATGCCTAAACTAAAAGTTTGCATGGCATCGAGCAACACAGGAGAAGATGCACAAATGATTTCCCAAATCCAAGCATTACCTGAAGGAGAAATGAAGGCATACCTCCTTGATGCTTTTCTGAAAACTATGATGAAGACGACACAAAAATCTCATGATGAAACGTCTTCAGGTAAGAAACTTGTATTTGTTGATGCTTCTTTTGAAAAGAATACCAAATCATTCATAAAGCATAACAGGAATGAAATATTGTAGCCTCTCACATTGAATGATTTAGGTGAAGAGTTAAATAATTTGAAAAGAGAAGTTTCTGATCTAAAACACAAAGTTGAAGGTCTTGAAAGTCCATTTTTGGAAGAAAATGCATACAAAGTCGATCTATGGGCTCGAGATGAAATCCAAAAACTTAAAAGAGGTGCTCCTTCAGAAGAAGAGCACATAAATAGAAACATTAGTATATTTGATACTAATAGTCTTGAAGGCCTTAATTCTATGAACGTTTTGGCTATTGAGCATCAAAAACCTTTGGTACTGATACATTTAAAAATTCAAGATAGAATTTTCAAGCTCAAAGCTATGATTGACTCTGGTGCAAATGTAAATATGTTGTATAAAGATCTTATTCAAGCCAAATATTGGAGAAAAACTTCTCATGTTATTATTGGAGTAGGCAATACTAAAATCTCCTTGGGATATGAGATCCCGAAAGCAACATTGTCTCGATATGAAGTTTTTCCTCTCATATATTCTGGTTGCCTGTATTCTTGGCACTCCTTTCCTTGCAGCTGTCAAACCTTATGGCTCAGCAAGAACTCCAGAAAGAAAAGTTGCATTCTTCATCACTCTACCTAATATAAACATCAGACAAGGTTCTGTAAAAGCTATCTGAGCAACCAAAGTCGTCCTCCTTTTTGTCTCTTCTCCACAAATTTCAATAATGGTCCAGATTGCCATGACAATCCAATAGAAAGAGAGAAATATCCAAGAATTGAAAGATTTGAAAGCAGCTATGAGAATAGAAGACCAATTGAAATTGCCACAGGTTCAACAAAAAATTTCACATCTCAGAGAATAATTTGAGACTCAGGTATGTTCTGAAAACCCAACTGCATTTTGGAAAAAAGCTAAGTATTTTATTCAGCTTCCCTATAAGGAAGGATATGAGGGAAAACCTTGTAAAAGTAGAGAAATTCCCATGAATGCCCATTTTCAAAAATTATGCGAAGAAGAAATTAAAGGACTGTTATCAAAAGGACTTATCCGACACTCTAAGAGTCCTTGGAATTGTTACTGGTTCTATGTAAATAAACACTCTGAAAAAATAATAGGTGTTCCACGACTTGTTGTGAATTAAAAGCCTCTGAATAAAGTTCTTGCATATGACACATACCCAATCCCTCATAAGTCGAGTCTAGTAAACAGAATGCAGGAGCTAAGATATTCTCAAAGTTTGATCTCAAGTCTAGATTTTGGCAAGTAGCCATTAAAGAGGAAGATAAGTTCAAAACAACCATTAGTGTTCTTGCAGGACATTATGAATGGAATTTCATGCCATTTGGGTTCAAGAATGCTTTTTCCAAATTCCAGAGGGTGATGGATAATGTGCTCAAGCCATACTTTGATTGGCTGATTGTATATATAGATGATATTCTTATGTTTTCATATTCAATTGAGCAGCATTTTAAGCATCTGGAAACCTTGTTAAAAGTTGTCAAAGAAGTCAATTTGGTCCTATCAAAAAAGAAGCTTGAATTTTTCCAAACCAAGATCAAGTTTTTAGGGCATGTTATGTCCAATGGAGCGTTGATCTTGCAACAACATGCAGTTGAATTTGTTGATAAATTTCCTGACAAAATCCTTGACAAAACCCAGCTGCTAAGATTTTTGGATAGTCTTAACTATGTCAGTCATTTCTGCAAAGACTGTGCTAAAGATTTAAAGATTTTGAATGAAAGATTAAAGAAGGAACCAGTTCCCTGGACCCATGAGCACACCAGAGCGGTGCAAAAAATCAAAGCAAGAGTAAAGACTCTGCCTATTCTCTATGTCGTAGATGATGATCTGCCAAAAATTGTTGAAACTGATGCCAGTAATGAAGGGTGGGGAGCAATTATTAAGTAAGGATAAAAGAAAATAAAAAGAAGTTAGAAGAAATTTTACAATTTGCTTTAGGGGTTTGGCAGGATGCAGAGAAAAACTATGCTGCATTAGACAAAGAAATCAAGGCTGCACTAAATGCTGTGCAAAAATTTGAAATTTTTTTTATTAACAAAAAATTTGTTTTAAGAACAGATGTTGTTGCCATGAACAAAGTCTTGAACAAAGAAGTTAAAAAGGCCAGTGAGGTCAAGTTCGCAAGATGGCAAGCTTTGTTTTCAAACTTTGAATTTGATATTGAACATATTAAAGGTTCTGAAAATTGTTTGGCTGATTTTTTGAGCAGAGAAAATCTCTTACAGGCTGTAGAAAAACAAATATCAAATGAACCTGCCTCCTGTTTAATCGTAGTCAGTGAGTGGAAAAAAATCAGCAAGAAACCAGATAAATTCTAGAAAGCATGAGCTGGACTGAATACAAACAACAATGGAGACCAACCTGGTAGCTACGAAGCACTCAAGTGATTTATAAGAACCTACATCCATGTTCTCTACTCTCGAGGCTTGTACCAGAGATTCGACGAAGGCCCACTTCCACAAGTGCTATTCCAAGTTTGGTTTATGACAGAGCACTTAGAAAAGCTGCAGATGCATCACAAGCATTGATATATACTTTTCATGATGTCGAATCTATTTGGCAAAAAATTTCTGTCGCTCCCGTGATAGAAAATCAATACAACTGCATAAATCGTCCACGAAATCTTGAATGGTGGGCAACAGGACATGCAGACCGAATCTTTCATTGCACTCCTTACAATTATTCAGAATACAAATAGATGTGGTGGGAATTTTTATGCAAGGACAATTCTGACAGGACATATGTCTCCCTTCTCAAGTTCGGATCCATTAGAACAGCTCTACAGTTTGATATCCCTGATTGGTTCTTCAATTGGTGGAAAACATTTGGCATCAACCGAAGTGCAGTGGACCCACATATCATTGAAAGTGAATATGAAGGACATGGTGTTGGACTTAATAAAATAAGAGATCTGCAAGAATCCAAAGTCATGGATGAAAAACAAGTGTCTGGTTGCTTTTTGAGTAACCATCATCAATGGTTAGTATGTATGAAGATTAAGGTGCAAAATATACAAGGACAACCTATTATTATCCGACAGATATACACCAAAATGTGGGACACATTGTATTATGATAACCAGTATGGTTCAATGTACTCTGATTAATGTCTTTCAGACCGACTATGGTGTCTGACAGTTTTAGTGGGATTCTGTAAAGATCTCCACTATGTAACCTTTAGTCTTCTCAATAAATTTTCTGTGGGATTTGATTCTTTAAAATCTCCTATTTGTTCATAAGCTTTCTGGACGAATCTCTGTAACTAGAAGGACTTCTTCAAATTTTGGTGCGGTTTGACCCAGATTACAGAGAACCTATAAAAAAGCCAGTACTAGCCAGTACTAGCTTTATTGCTGTCAAGGACATACATGTCCCGACACTCTAAAAAGTAGGATTCTACTTGTCCCCCTAATTTCCTATAAATAAGGGGAAAAGTAAGTCATTTGGATCATCGAAATTTGGAGGTTAGAGCTCTGCAAGTAAGTTAGAATTTGAGTGTGGGAAATGAGCAGAAGGTAGCTTCGACGTCTTTGAGTTCCCAAGTATGAGTGTGGGAAATGAGCAGAAGGTAGCTTCAGCACCTTTGGGTTCTTGGATAAAAGTTCGGAAAAACCACAGTATCGAAATGACGAGGTCGACGTTTCGAATCCATATCAGGATCCATCATCAGGACAAGTCGAATGTGGAGAGAGTGAGAACCAAAGTTAAATACTGGAACCGGTAGGTCGGCCGCGGAGACTAGGGTTTGCTAGGTCAGAAAATCATTTTTAATTTTACTTTTACCTCCACCTATTTTACGGGAAAAATCGTTTATATTATTAAATTTTTATTATTAATGGCTGAATTAAGACCATATAAAAATTTTAAGGGGAAATGTTGCTTACAATTCTTAACAACCCTAAAGTTTTCTGAAATGATATTTTAAATTATTAAAATGTTATTATTAATGAATTTTAATATTAATTATAATTAAATTTCTTTGAAACATTTTTAAAAACCTTAAAGTTTGATTTAAAAAACGCACCCAATGCCCCAAAAAATATCAAAACCCTAAAAGTATAAACTTATTATCATTAATAATGTTAATATCAATTTTAAAAAACTTTGATATTAAACGTAAAAACTTAAAGTCTTTAAATATAATGTTATTAATAACAAATTAAAACCTTAAATTTATAAGGATAAATAAACCTTTGGGTTCCCTATTCCGTCAAAGAATCTGTATGCTAGATCTCTTTAGATCTATCCTATGTAATCATTCTGTAAATTGCTATAAGGCGTTCTTAATAAAATAAAGTTTTATTTCTCTTGGCTCTCTATTGTCTGAGATTCATCCAAAGTTCATCTAAAGTTCTCTTAGGATCTGAATAGCACAAGAGGTTTGTAATCCCAAAAGGCAGGAGGCCACTAATGGGAGTAGACAAGTGTTGATCTGTTTGAAGGTTCATGTAAGAGTTCATGTAGGATTTTTTGTAAGATGTTAGTTTTTCATCATATAAGCTAGCACTATGATCTTAGGATCTTTTAATTGAGAGAATAACAAGCACAGCAATAAAACATAAGCAAAACACAAGAGACAAGAGACATAAAGAGTTTTCCTCAGGGAAACCATAAAGGAGAAAATTCTGCAACTTCCTCAGAGATAGAATCAACACCAAAACAGTAAAAGCCCCGAAACAGTAAGATGATCTCCACATAGCAGTAGTCTCTCTCTCACACACTGAGAGAGCTTCTCCTCTCACTCATGCGCCCCAATGAGTGAGTGTGAGTGTTGCAAGTGATAAATAGAGAGGCTCTCACTCTCTATTTATATTCTTTCGTTCACTTGAAGTGCACTCCAACATGTCGACCTCATTTAACAATTACTTACTAGAGTCGACATCTCTAGGAGTGTCTAATAACCCTAGTGCCCCACCACTTGTGGGGACTTTGCCTCCTCCAAGAAATAGGAGGGTAACACAATGGTGGGGACTATTGCCCCGACTTACAATGACTCACCTAGGGTCGACTTCACTAGGATAGTCTAATAACCCAAGGGCCCCATAACTGTGGGGACTTTAACAA
This sequence comes from Pseudotsuga menziesii, assembly GCA_001517045.1. NCBI lineage: Eukaryota > Viridiplantae > Streptophyta > Pinopsida > Pinales > Pinaceae > Pseudotsuga > Pseudotsuga menziesii. The sequence continues at coordinate 12,717 of LPNX010161612.1, read as the reverse complement.
TGACTTGACATTACTTGTTTACATTATTTATCCTCCCGATCAGAACATCAGGGCATGAAAACATGACTCAAATACATAATAGAAACATATCAGAATAAACATCGGGTTACAATACATAAGATACATAGATGAATACATTCTGAAGTTACATATACATCAACACTCCCTCTTAACTAGGAAGGTATTCTTTCGACACAATTTTTAGCACTGGTATTCTTCTCTATATCAACTGGATCATCTTGTCATCAACATCTTGAGCCTTCGGAGTCTTCAATTCATCTTCATCTTCAATTCAATCTTCACTGGATCTGGATCATCTCTTGATCTGGATCATCATGGAACATCATCATTGGATCTGGATCATCTCTCGATCTGGATCAACATCACTGGACTGGATCTGTATCATCACTACTGGATCTGGATCATCACTCGATCTGGATCATCACTGGCTGTCATCACTGGATTTGGATCATCACTGGATTTGGATCATCACTGGTACTATCTCATGATTCTTCTCGTCACAAGAATTTCTACAGAGCCATCCCTTTTTCATGCTGGTTGTAGGCCTACCCATCATGTAGGTCTTCTCCCAGCACTTATATTTGACCTACTCGTCAAAAAGGCACATCCATCCAGATAGGAACACATCCTATCACAGTGATGGAAGACTCCCATCCAGACAGGAACACATCCTATCATAGTGATGGAAGATTTCAGCACTTACATCTAACCTAGTCGTCAGAAGGGCACATCCATCCAGACACGAACACATCCTATCACAGTGATGGAAGACTCCCATCCAGACAGGAACAAATCCTATCAGAGTGATGGAAGATTTCAGCACTTACATCTGAGCACGTTGGAACACATCCCTTAGTCGCTCCAGAAAGGCTATGCACTTACATCCATCCAGACAGGAACACATCCTATCATAGTGATGGAAGGGCTTGCACTCACATCCGATCCTACAAGAACACATCCCAGCAGTCATATTAGAATGGCCCCCAATCCTCGACTAAGCTACCTGGTAACTGACCAGGTGCCTCCATTCCTAGAATGGCAATTGCCCTTACATTTGTCCTGCTTGACAGAATGGCCAGCACTCATATCTGACATGGAAGGAACCATGGAAGGAACCAATCCTATCACCATGTCAGAATGGCTATGGGTCTCATCACTTTCTCTTGGAGGGAACTTTGATCTGGAGAACACCAAGCTTCTCCCTGAAGTACTCAAACTTTACTCTCGCCATTTCTAGCATATAATCACATTAGGGCTGATTACATCCAAGGATAACCTGTGAGATTTTCCAGGACCAATTACATCAGAGGACAACCTACAGGACCGTTTACGTCTGAGAAACCTACGAGCTTCGCCAGGATTTATGCTCCGACAAACTGTCTCACCAGCTATGCTAGAACTCCCTCTTTCGAGAGATCTTGATCTACATCACAAACTGGAGCTTCACTACTCCTCTCTGCATCATACCAAAAATGCAAGTCAGATCAATCAAATAAAATAGTATTTTTCAAAAGAAACATACTACCTCCCAAATCACAAGTGGCAACATCTTTTTCCTCGGCTGTACTCAGTGCCATGCAGGACTCCATCCTGTCAAACCAAGAGATCACACCTGATCTCATACTGAAGTAACACCTTGAAGTGCTCTTCCTATCAATGGCACTTCCTGCCCAATATGAATCCACATAGCCCTCTAGGTTAATTTTCTGATTCGTATCATACTTGAGCCCATACTCAACTGTACCCTTTAGGTACCTCAATGCATGCTTTGCAACCATCAAGTGAACATGTCTCAATGTGTTCACAGCAAAGCAAATATCTGGTCTCATATCTGTCAGGTACATCAAGGACCCAATCATCTGACGATACATCGTAGCATAAACCATCTCTGATGAAGCATCACTTAACAAATTCAGGTTTGATGCCATAGGTGTGGTCATGCAGTCCATAATCCTGAACCTATTCAGGATCTCTAGTGCATACTTCCCTTGTCCACACTTCCATGCCTAGAACAATAGTTCATCGACACATAATAGGAGCATCACTGGTATTCCGTCTTCAACCTTGAGGCAAAGGTTGGAATCCTCTTTACTCTCAGTAAAGCCTAGATCCATCAGTACTCTACCCATCCTGTCGTACCATGTCGAACCTTAAGATATTCTGTAGTCACTCCCTCTGAAGCAGAGTGTCATACTCCCTCTTTCTTCTGTACTCAAGTGACAATTAGTATCCATATAGGATCATTGGATACCAAGATCCTTTATCTTGAACTTTTTCAAAATTTCTTCTCACATCCATCTGTGAACTTGTCATCCTTTATCAACCTTGTAGCAAAGGTTAAGATATTCATCAAGCTCATCATGTATGTGTTCCAACTCTTACTAGCTGCAAATGTCTCTTCGTAGTCTATGCCTTCTTTTCGTAATAAGCCTCATGCTACGAATATTGCATTGTATCCCATGATGTTTCCATCTACTGCATGATGGAGCTATGAACTTCTCTTCAGATCTCAACACTATACCCTAACATCATTCTTCTTGAACTAGTCTTCCCTTTCTTCTTGGTGGCTGGAAGGTTCTACATCAATGATGTCATTGCACTTGTCATATTATTCTTTGTCTTTAAACTGTCGTCACTTGTTCTTTGGAACAAGTCTTCATTTTGCTTGCAGGTGATTATGTATGTGGTCTTTCCTACAAGTCAAATGCATTTGTATGGTTAGAAAATTTCATAAGGAATAATTATACTAGCAAGTTCTTATGCATAAATGATCATGCAACTACTTTAGCCAATACAACATTCATCCATATCTCACTGAAACTTTCTAGATGCATTCCATGTCTACCAATACAACATTGAGATTGTGCACTAATCCAATATGTCAGCAAAGAGGTTTCATTCTAGCTAAGTAGCAATGGGGAGTTGTATAGCACCATGAGCTACTTACCCATCACATGCATATTAGTAGTATACTATCGTTAATGCAAACATCCTATCATGCATGATACATCAATTGAATATAAACAAATGTATAACAAAACAATATCATGAAATGACAATTGAATACTTATCTTTATTTGTTTCGTGGGTATACTCCTTATTGAGTCTTCAGCTTCATCGTCTTCTTCATTCATAATATCATCATTTCTTATCCAAATGCTAAGGAGGATAAGAGGTGCTTCAAGAGTTGATTCCTTTGTATTCCTCATCGCTTGAGGGATCTTTTTTGTATGGTGAGATCTTGATCTTCAATTGCTCCCATCTTCTCTTCTCTTCTTATGAGTCGGTCTTCTTCTTCTTTTCGAAGTCTGCTGAAAGTAATCACTTCCTTTTGGAACACATTCCTTGCATGAATGAATCCCATGATCCTGGGAGGCTATTCAAGGTGTCCATCACCACTTTTGCATTCTTCACTTCTTCTTTTACCAGTTCAAGTTGTTCTTGATTTGAGAGACTCTTATGACTGCATGGTCTTTGCATTCTAGATCTTCACATTCTTCAACTGGTTTCTTGAGGTCATATTCTGATTTCTGTTCTTCCCTTCAAATAGCTTGGTCAAGGAATCAAAACATCTTTGGTGTCTTTAAGGAAGACACTTGTAGTACAAGTTGATCCATGACTGAATCAACCATGATCTTCTTGGCCTTGACCAAGTTCTTCTTGAGTAAGGATTTGAGCCTCATCTCCCTCTGGAACTGGAACCTCTCTACTCATGTAGGTGTCCAATCCATTTTCTTTAGAGAGATTAAATATTTCTATGCTTGGAAGTTGTCAACTTCACCAAGCGTATCATCAATCTGATGTGATAGATTACTTTGAAATGAGAACCTCAAATGAAAATAGCAATAGATTAGATCTTACCGATTAGAGGTGCCCGTCCTGGTTTCGGAGTTCGCTGATCTAGGGTTTGTCACAGAAACCCTAATTTTCAAAACTTGGAATATTTCAGATCAGATTGGATAGACAGATAGATCAATTCAAATGGAGCTGTCCAATGTACTCCTTTTCTGAAAACAGTGGAGGGAAGCTCCCGGAACAGGAAGCCCTAGTTTTCCAATTTCTTATGCATAAATGCCTGTAACTGTTTCTGTGATATATCCCAAATTACTATTCCTCTATGTCTGAAATTTCGTACTAACATAACCTCGCATGTACTTGATCCAAAAACATAGGTTTCATCATAATTTGTTTCACCATTTGGGATTTATGATCCTTTTCCCAAGGTGACCTGTTACAGGACTGTTCAAAACAACGAAGTTGTATGACAATCCACGTGTCACTGGTTCATCTTCTGAGTCTGATCTTTAGATAAAATAAATCACAGTCCGTGACCTTTCTAGAACATCTTCAGGAATTCCATTTGGACCTCTATAACCCAATATATTGCAATTCTTCCCAGGTGTCCTGTTTAGGGATGAATTCTGGAAGAGGCTGGAACCCTAACTTGGAGGGATCATATCTCCCAGAATATAGTGAATATGACACTAAAGTTTGGATACAATGTTCTTCAAGACTTTATCTTTGGTCCCTGCAATTTTCATCTCCTAATCCTTCGCCAATCTCAGAATACAACGAATGTACCAAAACTTAGCGGTTTTAGTATTTAGGGTTTTTCTAGCTCGGGGTCAAACTAGGGTTTGACTTTCCCGGAGTTTCACCCAACCAAATTTCTTGATCCTTTTTTCTAAAATTCGGTTTTGATGAGGAGAAAAATCCTATTCTAGTTTCACTCAAAAAATCCTCTTCTGTAGAAATCCCTAATTTCCACATCGAAAACTAAAAATGCTCGGAATTGAATTCTGCTTCAACAGAAAGATGCACGCTTCAATGGAGAGTCATCCTAGCATAATTTTGCTGATAGATTGTGGAGAGAGACCCAAAAATTAAGAATCCCTAGCTTCTGCAGCTGCACAATGTCTTCTTCTCAGGTTAGCTCTGATACCATGTTAGTTTTTCATCATATAAGCTAGCATTATGATCTTAGGATCTTTTAACTGAGAGAATAACAAGCACAGTAATAAAACATAAGCACAACACAAGAGACAAGAGACACAAAGAGTTTTCCTTGGGGAAACCATAAAGGAGAAAACCCCGCAACTTCCTCAGAGATAGAATCAGCACCAAAATAGTAAAAGCCCCGAAACAGTAAGATGATCTCCACATAGTAGTAGTCTCTCTCTCACACACTGAGAGAGCTTCTCCTCTCACTCATGCGCCCCAATGAGTGAGTGTGAGTGTTGCAAGTGATAAATAGAGAGGCTCTCACTCTCTATTTATATTCTTTTGTTCACTTGAATTGCACTCCAGCATGTCGACCTCACTTAACAATTACTTACTAGAGTCAACATCTCTAGGAGTGTCTAATAACCCTAGTGCCCCACCACTTGTGGGGACTTTGCCTCCTCCAAGAAATAGGAGGGTAACACAATGGTGGGGACTATTTCCCCGACTTACAATGACTCACCTAGGGTCGAATTCACTAGGATAGTCTAATAACCCAAGGGCCCCATAACTGTGGGGACTTTAACAATGACTTGACATGACTTGTTTACATTATTGATCCTCCCGATCGGAACATCGGGGCATGACAACATGACTCAAATACATAATAGAAACATCCCGGAATAAACATCGGGTTACAATACATAATATGCATAGATGATTACATTCCGAAGTTACATATACATCAACATAAGAAACAATTGGAGCCGAGAAATTGTCAAGCTTCGTCTTCGTCGAAGGAAGCCGCTGGTGAAGGGAGATCAAACCTTCAAAATTGGTATCAGCCCAGCATGGTGATTGTTCTACTTTAGAACAAGAAAATACTATCCTATTTACACAACATGAAAACCATAATCCTCACAACAATCTTTCTCCACCTACTCTGTCCAAAGAATCTTGCCCTCATCCCAAATGTGCTGATATTAGTTTTCCCCATGATGATCATGTCTTAATGATACATTCCATCCTTGCACTAGAAAATGATGACCCAAGACTCAAAGAAATATTTACCTACTGCAGACCTCCTCGTATGCCCAAGTATGGTTTAGGATACATAGAACAAGCCAACATAGTCATCACTGACTGTCGTTTCAGTAATCCTCTACCAGCTGATATCCAAAAGCCTTCTATCCCTGAAATGCATAAATTCTTTACTCTCATAAAAGGCTACAAAAAATGGCAAGTAGATAAATATTGGATGAAGAGAATGATAAATTGGGATCTCTTTTCTCATCCGGATGCAATAGAATTCAATGCATCAGTCCCCGCAGAACAAAAGCAAAGATTAGCAAAAGAATGGAAATCCTATATGAATAATCAAGATTGTTGGATTTCCTTCTATGAATGGAGAAAAAATATTTCTGAAAAACAGCTACTCCAAATGATGGACTCTGAAAAGGGAAAAGGAATAGAAATTCCTAAACATAAGTGGAAAAGCATTGATGGGAAACAATTAGAATCCACTTCTACCTTTCCCCCATTCAAAAGTATTCTTCTTGAAGAAGAAGAGAAACAATCTAAAGATGTCCCTCTAGTTTTGGCTAAAGAAGAATCTCAAATGAGTAACATTGATAGAAGAATACATGTTGTTTCAGAACAAATAAATTGGACAAATGTTGCTTTAAGAGGAATTGATGCACATACATTTTTCACAAATGATTATGCTCATAGGAGACATATTGACCAGCTGCAGGTCACCATGAATGAATTAGTCTCCTCAAATAATTCCCTTTCTCTAAATATTTCAGGAATTAGAACTGAAGTCACAATAACTGGAAAGAAAGCGGATTTGTATGCAAGTCATTTTTAATTGTCACTACAATGAGAGAGAGACGATTATAATGGGTCTTAATAATAAAGAGAGGATTATAATGGGTCTTAATAAGAGAGATTCCATGGGATTCCACGATTACAATGGGTATTAAATATAGATATCGGTCCTAAAAATATTTTAGCTAGTGGTTATATGTACATTGATTATAATGAATTAACTACAATGAAAAGAAAAAGAGGATTATAATGGAAAGAAAGAGGATTACATGCAATTCACTTCAATGAAAGAGAAAGGATTATAATGGGTCTCAATAATAGAGATTTCATGGAGTTTAAGGATTACAATGGGTATTAAATATTGGTCCTAAAAATCTTTGTAGCTCATGGTTATATGCACATTAAAGTATTCTACTCGGTGGCAACAAACATAGAGAATACATTATTTGACTTTTCTCTTGTATTACTAGAAAAAATCGAACCACTTATGATCATGGTATTAAATTGGGTCTAGTTGGACTTAATTAATAATGAGACCATTTTACATTCAGTAACTATCAAATAGGAAGTATTAAAGAAAACATAACGCCGTACATCAATAAAGCACTCCTAAGTATTGTCAAAGTAGAGAAGTAATGGTTAGATCCTAACATGTCCTCCCCCATCAAAAGAAACATTTTCTTCAAGGTTGCATATAGGGAAAGCACTACATAATGGTGAATGGTTCCCAAGTAGCATATTCTAGTTGTATATCCTTCCATTGAACAAGAACTACTTGGATAATGAACTCGAAAAGTTGTCACCCTCTCATGTCCAATTTGTTTAAAACTAGATCTAATAACCATCTCCATATCATGAATATCTCACCTAGTGATTTAGGTCTTGCTCTCATGCCTCCATTGGTCCAAATTCCACTAAATTTGACCACTTGAACCATCCTAGAGCTTGCTTCCAAGCTCCAAGAGAGCAATATACTATTTATAGGTTATTTGTTATTTATAACTCACCCTCAAGCCTATTTTTGGCATATGAGGGTGCATTCCTTCAATCAAGTCTTGTTTTCCTTGATTTTAGGGTCCCACACTACACGTTAGAGTTGTGGAGTGAATATGAGGAGTTTACTCCACTATTTAGGGACTCCAAGCGCACACAGATTTTTGTTATTTTGAGAAAGTGGCACCTTCCTTAAGTCCTTTTAAGAAGATTCTTCATGTGAATGAATACCACACATCATTTCATCTCTAGTTAAGTCTAGACTAGGTTGTCATGCACTGTAATTCGAATTTCCTCTCTCACCAATTTGAATTTCCTATATGTAATCATACATACATTCCTTTACATGCAATGGAGGAAGACGAAATACAACAATTTATTTGTCATTGAAAGATCTATTGTATTCCTTTTCATGTGTTTCTCGATAATGGCAAGCTTTTGTCCCACTATTCAATATCTTGCACATGTATTGATTTCTTAATTAGAATCTAGATCTATATTCTCCAAAATTCTATATTGTATTAGAGATTTAGGGGTTCTAAAGGACTTAATGTACAATTTTTGTAGGACTTAAGACACATTGTAGGTTGAAGGAACCATCAAAAGTCCATATATTGAAATGGATCTATCTCCACATCAAACCCTTACTCCCTTCAACTACTTTGAGTGAAACCAAAGAGTAGAGATTCTCTTGAGTATAAAGGGACTCACAATGCAAACTCAAGTAGAGCCAAATTCAACCATAGAGAAGTCCAAATAATTGGATAGGATGGATGAAACATGTGGGTTTATATGTTATTTAGTATATCCATATCTTTTCGATCACATAAAAGCAGAAAATGCTCCTAATGAAATATGGACCAAGTTTTCCACACTCTTTGGAACACAAGATGAGATGACGGGCCACCAATTGGAGGTGGAGCTAATGAATATGTTTCCCAATGAATTCAAATCCATACAATAGTTATTTACCATGTTCAAGTCCATTCTACTTGATCTCAAGGTTTGTGAGATATATAAGAAGAATGATCAATCAATCCACTCCATCTTATCAAAATTGGAACTAGACTATGGTGTATGTTTCTCATCCTTCCATTCCACGATATTGGAACTTGGTGCCTATTGGACCATGGCTACATTGAAAATGTTTGTAGCTTGCCTTCTCTAGGAGCAACATAAACTCAACCAAATGAGCCTTCCAAGCTCCATTAAAAGCATATGCACTTGCAACAAAATAGGAGGAACACGAAGATGAGTAGCAAAGAGGTTCTATTCAAGGGAAAAAGGAACCAAAACCATGTAATTTTCACATGAATGTTCATACTTTGATTATGAAAATACCATGGCGGAGTATCCATTGTGTGATTACTATAAAAAATTCCCATATAAAGAAGATGATTTAATACTGAATTCTATAAGATGATGGAACCTTGATTTGGAGGAATCATATCTCCTAAAGTAAAGTGATTCTAAGGTTGAAATTCATACAAAAGGCGCATCAATATATCAGCTTCGGCTTGTAAAAATTTTGGCTCCTGATCCTTTTGCAAAGTCAATTTATAGATAAAATTCCAAGATGACTAGATTTTTTCTTCTAGGCTTTTCAAGCATGAAACCCTAATCTCCATTAGCTCTAGTTGTAGTAGTGTTTCGACTGCACAAAAACTTATTTAAGGGTGGCTATGATACTATGTTAAATTTTTTATGGTTATACAAGATATTAAAACACTTACCATTATAAAATCATAGCCATATGCAAAGGATCATGAAAAGAACGACAAGCAAAGCCACAAAAAAGAACACACAAGTTTATCCTAGGAAACCCAGAAAAATTTCCTCGATATAGAATTTGACCAAGTACGATGCAAGAACCCAATAAAAATATTATAATATCACTCTCCTCCAAATACTTCTCTCTCTCTCTCATGCAACTACTTGAGTGAAGTGTGTACAAATGAGGGAGGCACCTCACCTATTATACTCAATAAGTGAGCGACTCAATTACCTAACTAGGTCATCCCAATTATCTAATTAGGGCCGACCTACCTAGGAAGACTCAAAATAACATTTATAAAATACTTTTGTATTTCCCCAACTTACAATGGAGGGTTTACCTCATGAATTTTACATGACCAATTACATCAAGGACATATCCAAACATAGGAATAACATCTCTAAACGAGGAATATAATAAAACTAAAATAGAATAATTTCTCAATTTTTATTTCATTCAACAACAATGACATCATGAGGTCATCAGTTCCACTCCCAATAAAGAATTCTATCGTCTCTTGTCGCATGAAGGCACATGACCAACTTTCCACCATTATAACAATTAGCATTTAGGGCTTAGGCCTATAAAATTTTCCAAATAAGGGATCATATAGTAGTTAGGGTTTAATTTTTGACTTAATAAGGGTTTTAAGGGCTTAGATAGAAATCAAAGTTTAGGATCTTAGGAAGATAATGGTTTCAAGGGTTCACCAAGGGTTATACGTTGTTTCCTCCCCTAAACACTTACTGAAAATGTGTGATGAGGTGAAATATATAAAAAAATGATTGTTAATGCTCACAAGTCCTATATTTATCACTACCTCATCTTTCTTGATAGCCTCATCATCATAGGATCATGCTTCAACATCGACAACACCTACCAAAAAAAATTATACTATGAAATTGTACAAAAGAAATGTTCTTTGTCACGTCCCCTCGTCCCTCCGATGGAGAGGACGCGACTACACTGTTTCTACTATTAAAATGGGAAATCTAGCCCCATGAACATGATGATAAAATGCATGGAAGTAAAAGACATGTACAAATGCATTATACATGAAATATACAATGGAAACAAATCATTCATTCAACACATTCATCATGTTCAAAACAATTCATAAACAAATACATTGCAGAGGTTAAACACGAGAAAATACTTATCTTGAGAAGAAGCTTCCCTGCAACTAGCTATGTTGCTTCAACATTCCACCCAAGCATAGGTCAGTGTGTTCATCAATCTCTTAGCACCATTGCCACCCCCGAGATGGGCATGATTTCCACAAGGAACTAGGGAACGATGGGCTCTCAGATAGCCAAATACACATCAAAACTCATCCAATCCAAACACAGTTGGGTTTCACAAGCTACTAAGGAAAGAAGCCAATAACATATGGGTTCCTTGGACTTAATTAGCCAAGCCACATTAGAGGAAATTTGGGGTCTAAAATGGGCCTTATAAGAAAACGTGCCAAAATAAGTTTTTTTGAGTTGGAATTCAAGAACCAATAGAATTTCAATAAAATAAGTCAACCATAATGGTTGAATTGACATATTTGTCATTAAAAAAAAACTACTTTTTTTATTCGTATTTTTGACATATCTCATTGTGTTTTTACTCAAATTTCTATCGGGAGAGCTCGTTGGATGCGGAATTTGATTCCGCATCCAACAAGTACCCACACTGCATACTTTTGATGGACCCCGCTACCCCAAAAACAAGAAATACCTAAAAAAACGTGATGATGATGTCATCATCACATTTTTTCAGGTATTTCTTGTTTTTGGGGTAGAGGGGTCCATCAAAAGTATGCAGTGTGGTAACTCGTTGGATGCAGAATAAAATTCTGCATCCAACGAGCTCTCCCGATCGAAATTTGAGTAAACACACAAGGAGATATGTCGAAAATACGAACACAAAAAGTAGTTTTTTTCTTTCTTCCTCCAAAATTAATCAATATTATTTTATTATTTTAACTATTATTTTATTATTTTCCTTAGGAGGCCCATTTTAGACCCCAAAATTCCTCTAATGACAATCACATCTAAACAAAATCAAACCATTTAATAGATGGGTTCCTTGGACTTCCTTAGCCAAGCCAACAATCACATCCAAACACAGTCAAACCATCTAACAGATGGGTTCCTTGGACTTACTTAACCAAGACAACACAAGGCAATTGCATCCAAGCACATTCAAACCATCTAACAGATGGGTTCCTTGGAATTACTCAGCCAAGCCAACACAAGGATGCACTTCACTTCTAAATACAAGTTCTGGGTTTGTAGAAAAACATCATGGGGACCAAAAACAAAATTGGTGAAAGGGAATACAACCCTGGGTGAGGAAATACGATTTCAAAAACATGTATGGGCTTCATTGGGGAAAAATCGACCTCCCTAAGAACCCAAGTCATGGATCTATCTTCCCATCCATTGAACATTACCAAAAACGAATTTTTGGGTATGGAGTAAAAATGTTTTACAACCAAAAATAGATTGTTAAATGGGGAAATCAATCCCTTGAGTGAGAAATTTGAATTCAGTAAGTATTTTGGGCATTGCATGAGAAAAAACGACTGCTATAAACCCCAAAATTGTGAATCTCTACTGAACATTCACTTAGCAACCCAAAAATGGATTTTCTAGTCATGGAAAATGAGGAAATGACATAAAAATGTGAAGGAGAAATACCAACCACTAAGCATTAGACAAACGACCTCCGAACCATGGAGAAAATGAAGAAAACTGCCAAAATCGTGAAGGGAAAATGCATAGGAGCTCCATGTGTGTGAGAGAGCAAAAATTATGGTTGAATAATAGGATGGGCATGCATTTCCAAGAATTTACTTGCCCATAAGTAAAAAACAAGGTTTCCAAAAACTAATGGGATCTCCAATTCAAATTTGACTGCCATACTCTTCCCCATCCTAAGGCATTAACTTCCTCAACCAATTTTTGGAAGAAATAAATGATTGGACACAGAAGACAAAATGGGTAGTTGACAACTTTATGGGTTCTCCCGTTGACATTTGGCTTTACCCTATTGTCTCAAGGTTTTGAATATTTTCTCTCCCTAGGGTGATTCCATGAAGGTGGGTAACACTTTTTGGCCAAATTTGGTGATGAAAACCTGATGTTTTACTCATGTGCTAGATAGAA
>LPNX010161500.1:18403-36973 GCA_001517045.1 Pseudotsuga menziesii | reverse complement strand
CTTCGTTAGGAGTTGAGCCTAAATGGAGGAGTCAAGAACAAGGTGACAGCCTTGACTCGAGACTTGCCCCCAAGGACACACCGAGTGGCTTAAATATTTCTGCCACTTGACCCAGGTGTGTGAAAAGCAGCAACATTTTTTGGCGTCGTTGGCGGGGATAAGTATTTTTATTCCCGAGTATGACTTAGCTTAGCTTTTTTCTAAACAACTAAAAAGATCAAAAAAAATTGATTGATCTAGTCTTTGAAAAACATAAAAATTAAAACTCGGTCCATCTGGCGACTCCACTGCTAACATCCCTTCAATAATTTCTACCCAAAGAAACCACCGACAATTATTCAATCCTCTCCCTGATCCTGAAAGGTTTATTAGGGAAATATTGAATAGGTAGACTTCTCGTAGAAGCCTTGAAAATTTAGGAGACCAATCCCTCTCAGATATCCATCACATATTTGTAGAGAGTCATACCTTCCAATCTCAAGAAATGACAGAATTTTACATACCCCTTGACTTTTCTCAGATAGCAGGTAGTCCTCCTGACATTTCGAATGATGCTATCAAGAAGCTCACAATATTCGAGGGAAATAATGCCATCACTGCCAAGTCTCACCTCCAAAAGTTTGATAAGCACCTGGTCACTTACTGCAATAATGTTGCCTCTAACCATGAAGATGTCAAAATGAAGCTCTTTGCTTCATCTTTAGAGGATGATGTTGCGGAGTGGCACGCCGAACTTGGTGATGATTCATATAAAACTCTTAATGAATTCCTAGAAGGTTTTAAGAAGAAATGGGGGGAAAAGAAAAACCCAAGACATCTGCTTGCTGCCCTTCATAACATAAAGAAGATGGAAAATGAAACCATTGATGAATTTAATACTAAGTTCAGGTGTGTGGTTGCAGACCTCCCTAGAGAAATCAAGCCAAGGGATGCCTCCATCCTCATATCTTACATCGAAGCTTTCATTGGTGATTTGAGGTACCAGTTAAGGGACAAAGAACCGACCGATCTAAAAACTGCTTAGTATTTGGCCAAGAAAATAAAAAAGAATATGCAGTCAGGCAAATCCAACATTCCAGGTTACGCTAGGGGAAACACTTCATACAACAAAGAGAAGGGAAAATCTGTTGAAATAGAGGAAAGGGAAACCTCTAAAGACCCCATGGAAAAGGTAACTAACATGATAGAAAAATTGGTTACTAGTCAGAACCAAATCATGGAAAATCAATTTGTACAATTGAATAATATTCAGAACAGAATAATCACAATGGAAAGAAATAATGGACCTAGGAACTTTCAGCCTAAACAAAATCAGGTGTATCAGAAGAAGGCTCCTCAACAAGAACCTAGGATTCCAAACCAGTTAGACTCAACTAACCTGGTAGAAGAAGTCATTCCATGGTGTAGACATTGTGACCAATTCCAAAAAGAAAGCACTTTCCATATAGCAAACCAAGTTATAGAACATGGAATGGCCGAGGTTAGTAATCGGGAAGCAACATCAGGCGAGTCTGATCATGTGTACATGGTAGGCCGAACCTATCCTTTATCAAACCAGCATTGGCAGCAGGCCACGGATTACAATTACGAGAAGGATCTCCTTTCCAACTTTTATGGTGTATTTCCTTCTCCGAAAGCAATTAAGGAAATGAAGGAGGCTAGGTTCAAGGGAGCAGTATATCAAAGAAGAAAGAAGCCATCACCATATAAATAGTACAAGCCAAAGGTAACCGCTCCTCCCCTCCCAAATCCTCCTATTGTCCCTGAATCAAATATTGATATGGGAGAATGGATAAGTAGTGCTAAGATTCATGTTTATGCAACTGATGTCCTTAAAATTACTGGTCAAAAAGAAAAGTTGATGAAAGCCTTAGAGGATAGTCAAAGTAAAGCTCATAGTATTGTCAAAGAGGATCCTCTTCCTAATAAAAATGCTATATTTGAAGCTGAACATATTGAACCTATAGATATGCCTATTGTCCTCAACAGTGCTGATCCTAGAAGAGAATACCACCCACCATTTTATGTCTCCTTCTTAGTTGATAACCTTCTCCTTCATAACTACATGTTATATTCAGGTGATTCATCAAATGTCATGACAAGAAAATTAATGGAACAACTAAATCTAAGGGTCACCCGACCCTACCACAATGTTTGTGCCATGGATGCAAGAGAAGTTGAAGTGGTAGGGATAATCTTAAATTTACAGGTTAAGTTGGCTAAGTATCTTGATATCGACATGTCGAGGGATGTGGTGGTGATAGATGTTCCAAATAATTGGGGTATATTGCTATCCAGAAAATGGGCCGCAACTCTTGGTGGGCACATTCAAATGGATTGGACATATGCTACTATACCTGCATCAGAGAACACTAGGGTGATTCTCCATAGAGAAAAGATGAGGAAATGACATGTAGAAAACCCTAAGAAGCTCGGAAATGAATTTGTTCATTTCACTGATAACTTTGGAAACTATGCTATTTTGTCAAATTTAATGGCCCCTATTAAGGAAAACATTAAAAATGAAAAGATCGATGAAGTTTGGCAAATGTGCTTTGACAGGGCTTATTCCAAAACCAGAAAAGGTGTGGGAATCGTGATCATCTCTCCTTTAGATAAAATCTACAACTTTGCGTCGAGGTTAGAGTTTGAAGCATCAAACAATGTAGCCGAGTATGAGGCATTTCTCCTAGGGTTAGAAACCGCTAAAGATATGGGGATAAAGATGCTGAACATAAAGGGTGATTCAGATCTAGTTTTCCTCTAGATTAAGAATCAGTATCAATGCAAAAATGACAGACTAAGAAAGTATAGAAATATTACATGGGACACTATGGAATGGTTCGATGCACTTAACATTCAAAAGGTCCATAGGGAAATGAATGGGTTAGCAAATAAATTGGCAGTAGCAGCATCCACCCTCCAGCCATCAGATTAAATGATTAATAGGAATGGAAAGATGGAAATAAATTTTAGACCTTCAATTCCGGATAATATAGACCACTGGCAGGTGTTCAAAGATGATGAGCAACTCTTGAGATTCATCCACAATCTACAAGAGTTTGAAGGTTGCAAGATCAGTTATCAGCAGGAGGGTAAAGAGTATTAGGAGTGCGAGGATAATTAAAGGAATCACATTTTGAGTAGCCTTATAGATTTCGAGAATCTTTTCGATCGACAGGATCATCATAAAAAATAAAAAATAAAAAATAAAAAATAAAAAATAAAAAAAATAAAAATAAAATTGGGAATTATATGGAAATAAACATAGGAACTGACAAAGACCCCAAGTTTATAAAAATTGGAAAAGGTACTTCAGAAAAGGAAAGGAACAATTTTATCAACTTAATCAAAGAGTATAGAGATGTGTTGGCCTTTAGTTATGATGAGCTTAAATCCTATTGGGAAGATGTGTTTCAACACACTATTCCCCTCACAGAAGAATCTAAGGAGGTCAAACCTTTCCAATAAAAACTTAGGCGAATAAATCCTAAGTTGGCCCCCATTGTACAGAAGGAGCTTTAGAAGATGTTCGTAGCAGGGATCATAGCACCTACAAGACATTCATCTTGGTGCTCCAACTTAGTTGTGCTCAAAAAGAAGAATGGGTCAATTAGAATATGTATAGATTTTAGGAATCTAAATACATCATGCCTCAAATATAATTACCCATTACCCGACATGGAAACATTGCTTCAAAGAGTAACAGGATCAGGAATGATGTCCATGTTAGATGGCTTTTCTGGTTATAACCAGGTGTTGGTAAATAAGGAGGATCAACATAAGACTACATTCACCACACCTTGGGGTACCTATAAATTTCTAAGAATGCCTTTTGGATTATTGAATGCTGGTGCCACCTTCCAAAGAGCCATGGATTTTTCCTTCAAAGAACTTATAGGAAAAATAATCGAAATATATCAAGATGACTTAACTATTTTTTCAAAGGAAATATCTGACCACATAAGTCATCTTAGGCAGGTTTTTATAAGATGTCAAAAATATGGTATTTCCTTGAATCCCGCTAAGTCAATATTTGGAATTGATGAAGGCAAGTTGTTGGGGCACATCATTTCTAAGGATGGTGTCAAGTTTGATCCTGAGAGAGTTGAAGCCATTAAGAAATTACCCTTGCCTCAAAATCTAAATGCTCTCCAGTCTTTTAATGGTTAGATCAATTTCATGAGAAGATTCATCCCAAATTTAGAATAATTAATGAAACCTCTACAAAAGTTATTAAAGAAAGATGCTAAGTTTGAGTGGACGGATGAAGGAAAAATTCCATTCAATTCTATCAAAGATTCCATATCCATGTCCCCGGTCTTGGTTAGTCCAGATTATTCCAAAGAATTCCAGATATTTTCCTTTGCCTCAGAAGACACCATTGCTGGTGTTTTGCTTCAAAAGAATAAGGAGGGACAAGAGAAACCTATAGCCTTTATGAGTAGAGCCTTACAAAATTAAGAGTTGAAGTATACCACAATGGAGAAATAGGCCTATGCTCTTGTCAAGTCCCTTAAACATTTCAGAACTTATATAAGTTACTCCAAAATCATTGGATATGTACCCCATGCAGCTGTCAAGGATATCATGTCTCAACAGGATTGTCTAGGAATCAGGGGTAAGTGGGTTTCAAAGATTCAAGAATATGATTTGGAGATAAAACCTACTAAATTAATTAAGGGACAAGGTCTTGCAAAGATGTTGACCTAAGTAAATGAAAAGGCCTTAGGAATAATCTGCTAGAACAGTGATTCAGAACAAAGTGTATCAGATGAGCTTTAGATATTAGAGCAGCACCCTTGGTACACTGACATCATATTTTTCCTCCGCAACCTTACATGCCCCAATAACTTACTTGGCCATAAAAGAAGAGCATCAAGGTTGAAAGCAACTAAGTATTGTTTGACAAAAGATGGTTTGGGTTGGAGAAACCCCGATGGTTTAATACTTAGATGTGTCAATGAACCTGAGGCCAAGAAACTCCTGGTTGAGTTCCATTCAGGATTTGTGGTGGACATTTTGCAGCAAAAACAACCGCTTACAAAATCCTTAGAGAAGGCTACTATTGGCCAAACCTATTTTCAGATGTGTACAAGGCTGCCAGAGTTTGCTCCCAGTGTCAGTTATTCACCGGAAAATAACAAATGAAAGCCTTGCCTTTAAATCCAATAGTAGTCCAAGCCCCTTTCCAGCAGTGGGGGCTTGACTTCATCGGTAAGTTCAAATATAACTCGAGCAATGGTTATTATTGGATTCTTACTGCCACTGATTATTTTACCAAGTGGGTAGAGGCGATACCCACCAAGAAGGCAACCGATGCTATAGTCATGGATTTCTTGGAAGATAAGATTATAACAAGATTCGTTGTGCCAGCTAGAATCATCACGAATAATGGCCCGTGCTTTGTTTCTTCCAAGATGTCATCTTTCTATTTCAAGTATGGCATTATCCTATCCCACTCATCCAATTACTATCCCCAAGGAAATGGTCTAGCAAAATCAAGTAACAAGAACTTAATGACCATAATCAAAAAAATTGTGGGCGACAATAAGAAGGATTGGGATAGCAAGATCAAATTAGCATTTTGGGCCGATAGAATCACCAAGAAAAGTTCAACCGGGAGGAACCCTTTCAAACTAGTCTATGGCATTGATGTCACCTTACCAGTCCATCTAAAGCTTCCAGTTTATGAGTTTCTCCAGACCTTCAGCTTAGATTAAGAGGCCATTCAGACCAGAATAAACCACTTAATCGAGCTAGATGAGAGTAGAAGAAATTCTCTTGACCAGAGTATTAAATATTCAGACAAGGTCAAGAGAACCTTTGATAAGTCTACCTGACCAGGATCCTTCCATGTAGGTAACATAGTTTTATGTTGGGACAAACGATGGGAGAAACCGGGGAAACATGGAAAGCTAGACAACTTATGGTTGGGACCGTACATCATCGATGAAATAGCAGGAACAAACTCCTTCTATACAAATGACCTAGAAGGATAAAGGTTGAGCTTTCCAGTGAATGGTTTCCTCCTCAAGTTGTTTTTCGCCGAGACAGTTTGATGCCTTTATTGGCATCGGTGGTTTAAGGGCCAATTTCTAAACCTTTCCCTGCATGTATTTCTAAATTTTATATATCATATTGTTGTATCATAGATATTGTTGTATTATAGTTATTTTGTACCATGTTGGAAAATTTTTCTTTGTATATTAGTTTTGTAAAATATTCCTTTTTTCACACCATAGACTAATTAGTTTGCTTTTCTAGTTAATTTTTTCTTATGTATACATGTTACTAACAAACTCTAATTGCTATGAAGGACCTAGAGATTCCAGAGTTCTCACATCCTCTCCTTTGAACAGAAGATCAGTCAGAGAATGTGTCCCTATATGGAGCCAGAATGTTACCACCTAAGTTGTACTTAGTGGTTTTTTATGAAGTGAGCCTGGTGAACCGGACAAGGATAACTTGTTCGGACTTCAGAAGACCTTTGGAAGTACTTCTGGGAAGTGCTTGTTGTACTATATCACATGTTCATACCCCATGGGGGAATTGTAATAAATGTTCTAGCATGATAGTGTCTGTAAAAGACTCGGTCTCTTAGAATTTATTTGGCAATCTGATCATCCCAGGGTGTTTTTTCCCTTGGTTATTATTGGTTGTTGAATAAACGACTGATAATTTTTTAGTTTTTCACTCCATACCTCCAAAGTTGGGGTGGTCGGCTTGGAATTTAGGCCTATTGAGGTTATTAGAGTCTATGTGTCAATGTATAAGCATGCTAGACATCATGGTTGAGTCATATGAACATATTTAAGTCCTCCTCGGTTTTTTCAATTTTTTAATTTTTTAGTTTTTTCAGTGTTTTTTATTAAAAATTTAATTTTTCCAAAACTTAGGCTATTTTTTAATAGTTTAATTGGAAAAATTGATTTTGTAATTGTGGAAATTAATCCCAGTGATATATTAATTTTAATCACAACAATTATCAATTGATCATGCAAAATCACTCACAAAAGAGACTGAATATGGAGCTGAACACTAAACTGTATTAACTCAGTGTACAATAGCCAACCCTGTAACATAATAGGTTGATGTATTAAATAATTACATAAGGGATTCAAATGCATGAGGAGGCAATTAGAATCTAGTCAAAAGCAGGCTTACCAAAATTAAGCAAATCCCCCATAGGTGCAAAAAGTTGTTTCCAAATCAGTCATGGAGCTCACGAATTGGAAAAAACACTTAGGCAAGCTAAAGAGTGATGGAATGACAACTCATACATGCTTTTCCAAGGATAAAAGAGTGGAGGATGTAGAGGACAAAAAAACTTGTTCACCTCACCTAGTCAAACTTTCCCAATTGCCTTAAAGCACTGAAAAAGCAGGCAATAAAGTAGAAAAAGCAGAAGGGCGCCTAGGAGGCTCGGAATAAAGCAGAATTGATTCCTTGAGGTTTCCCAAGTGCTACATGAGTCAAATAAGGCAATTTTGACCACTATGGATAGGTAAATGACAACTTGCATAAGGCGGGACACATGAACTAGGAAAATAAGACAAAAATAATTAAAATTAATGTCTAAGGTGGTAAACTATGGGTTGATTATTCTAACACCCCCCCTTAAGCCTGAATTATGAGTAATATATCAGAAAATTATAGGGCCTAGCAACAAGGCTTAGTCACCCTTTACATACTGCATGTCCATACAACCAAGGAAAGAGGCAAAAAACCACATGGGAAAATCCTCCCTTAAACATGGACTGTAAAACAAAATTTGGAAATCTTGTCTTCACTCATGCTTCACAGCATGATCAGAAATCCCCAGCAGTGATTTGAGATTGCTGAAGGTCTTCTCACAAAATTCTTTGGTGAATATATCAACTACTTGTTCTGAAGATGAAAAGAAGAGTAGGTGAATGGTGCCATCATGCACAAGCTCTCTGATGGAGTGCATATGGATCTCAATGTGTTTGGTTCTCTGCTTCTAAACTGGATCATTATAGATTCAAATGGTACTCTGGTTATCACAGTAGATGGTAGTTGAGTACTCTGATTCAAAGCCACACTCTCCAAGTAATCCCTGCAACCATAAACATTGAGTTGTTGCATTAACAACTCCTCTGTACTCTGCTTCTGTAGATGAGAGTGAAATGGCACTCTGTTTCTTGCTTGACCAGCTGATTGGGCCTTCTGCAAGCATGAACACATATCCTGATGTGGACTTTCTATCTGTGCTATCACCTGCCCAATCACTGTTAGTAAATCCAATCAAATCAAGATCAGATTTTGCTTTGTAGAAGATCCCATGTGTCCTTGTTCCCTGAACAAAGTTAAGGATCCTTTTGGCTGCTTTCCAATGGATCTCATGAGGCTGATCCATGTATATAGAAGCCACACTTACTGCATAAGAAATATCAGGTCTAGTATGTGTCAGATACAACAAACATCTAATCAATTTCCTATACAGTGTATTGTTTACCATTGGTGAAGAATCAGCTTCTTCCAGCTTCACTCTTGAAAGGAAAGGAGTCTTGCTTGGTTTGCAGTCCTTCATTCTGAATTTGCTCAGAAATTCCAAGGCATATTTGGACTGGTGCACTTTGATTCCAGCTTTGGTTTGAGCAATCTCAAATCCCAAGAATTGGCTTAAGAGCCCCAAATCTGTCATGGAGAAGGCTTGGTTCATTGCACCCTTCAAGGAAGCAATCTCATCCTTTGAGCTTCCTATAATGAGGACATCATCAACATATAACACAATGATCATTAATGAACCATTAATTAACTTCAAATAGACATTTGGATCTGATTTTCACTGAACAAAATTCAGTGATAGCAAGAAGCTATCAATCTTGGCATACCAAGCCCTGGGGGCTTGCTTTAGCCCATACAATGACTTTCTCAACCTGCACACAAGAGAAGGGTTAGTAGAAAATCCTTGAGGCTGCTTCATATATATCTCTTTAGTGAGATATCCATTCAGGAAGGCACATTTTACATCCATGTGATGTACCTCCCATTGCTTTGAGGCTGCAATGGCTAAGGCTAGCCTGATGGAGTCCATCTTTGCCATTGGTGCAAAGGTCTCATTGTAATCTATGCCATGAACCTCTGAGTAGCCCTTGGATACCAATCTGTCCTTGTACTTCAGAGGTGAACCATCAGCAGCAAATTTGGTCTTGTAGACCCACTTACACTGAACTAACTTCCTCCCTGGGGGAAGATCCACTAGCTCCGATGTGTTGCTCTTTTGGAGTGAGTTGAACTCTTCCTTCATGGCTGTTTTCCATCTTGGATCTCCTATTGCTTCTTCATATGTTTGAGGATCAGATTCCACCATCAAATATCATTTGTTAGCAAACATAGGATCCTTCATGCACAGACCACTCTCAAATTCAGATCTAGTCCTCCTTGGGTCATTGGGATCCCTAGCTAGCTCTCCTACTGCATGTAGTGTCTTGGCTGCCATTTTTGGCCTTGTAGGGATGTTAGGTTCTGCAATAAACTCATCACTATCAGACATATTAGAATCAGTATGTTCAACAAACTCTTCACTTACTTTCATAGGTTCAGGTGGTGAAGAGGCTTCTCCAACTTCCACTGCTGCAAGGGGTTCTTCTTGAAACTGAACACACCTTTCAATAAAGGCTTTGTTTGTGCTCAAATTTATCAGATTGTACCCTTTTGAATATTTAGAGTACCCAACAAATAGACACTCTTGGCTTTGGGGCTGCAAAGCCTTTCTCTTTTATGTTGGAATTCTAGCCCAAGCCCTTGAGCCAAAAATCCTGAAATGGGTCACATCTGGCTTGTGCCCACTCCATGATTCGAAAGGAGTCATACCATAAATTTGTTTATGAGGCACCCTATTCTGGATATAGGCTGCATAGTTTATAGCTTCGACCCAGTACTTCGGTGGTAAAGTTTTGGCCTCCATCATGCATGTTGCCATCTCCTTCAGTGATCTGTTCTTCCTCTCAGCAACACCATTCTGCTGTGGTTTGTAAGGGATAGAATGCTGCATCTGAATATCTGCATCTTCCCAAACTTTTAGTGAGAGAGTCATCTCGTAGTACTATAGGTGGTCCTTTCGACATGTCAAGTGAGGAGAATGCCTCCTTGGTCGAAACCATGTCTCTTGAAGCTCCAGAATCAATGATGAAACTAGGTGAGCTTGATGTGCCAGCAACCAATGCATGAAATCTCTCTCTGTCATCTGAACTTGATCCTCCTTCTCTCTTCTTTGAGCTATCTAGAAGGGAGATTCCATTCTTCTCTAGGAGTTGGTTCAGCATGTCTATTTTCTTTTTCATACAAGAGCTTTCAGTGTGATTTCCCTTATTGCAATATGCGCACTTGCTCATTTCTCCTTTGTTTTTCTTCTTCTGGGTATTATTCTTGGAACCTTGTGGCTCCTGTAGAGACTTGTTCTTGTCTCTCTTTTACTCAGGTGTATTTTTAGCTTTCTTTTTGCTTTTTGAATCCACCCTCAAATCTCCAGCAACCAGAGCTTGGTCTTTGGATGGTTTGATGGTGCCCATCATCACCATCTTGTCTTGTTCTTGTGTGAGAGATTCCATGAAATATGCAAGGCTAGGCATATTCCAGGTTCGAGCTGTCAATTTTGTTGGCATATAATTTCGAAACAAACACCGAATAGTCAGGGCCAAGCTTTGAGAGAGTGGCCAAGACCATCTGATCATCCTTCTTTTCGATCCCACACTGTTTTAGTTGCAAAACAAGTTCTTTGAACTTGGAGAAATAGAGTTGCAGTGATTCAAAGCTATTGGGACTCAAGGAAATCAGCTCATTTTCGATTTGATGTCCCCTCATCTCATCTATATTTCCAAAAAGATCATTAAGCTTCTCCCATACTTCATTCGGTGATGTCAATCCATCAAGATGGAAAATGAGGTCTCTAGAAATACTCAGACACAGGAGACCATAGGCCTCATCCCTCCTGTTGTGCCATTTTATCTTCTCTGCAGCTGCATTGGGATCTGCTTCTGTTTCCATAGTCACCCTGTAGAGGCCTTTCACTCTCAATAGTATCTCCATCTCTGCTTTCCATTCAAATAAATTGAAGGGAGTCAAGATGATCTTCTGAGATTGATCCATAGCTTAGAAATCTTGTCTCGGTTGTCAGTAGAAGGCTCCCAGTCACTGATGTCAAACCTGAAAAACAATTTTGGAGGAGATAAATCGATCTACAACAGCTCTGATACCATGTGGAAATTAATCCCAGTGATAGATTAATCTTACTCACAACAATTATCAATTGATCATGCAAAATCACTCACAAAAGAGACTGAATATGGAGCTGAACACTAAACTATATTAACTCAGTGTACAATAGCCAACCTTGTAACATAATAGGTTTCTATATTAAATAATTACATAAGGGATTCAAATGCATGAGGAGGCAATTCAAATCTAGTCAAAAGAAGGCTTACCAAAATTAAGCAAATCCCCCATAGGTGCAAAAAGTTGTTTCCAAATCAGTCATGGAGCTCATGAATTGGAAAAAACACTTAGGCAAGATAAAGAGTGATGGAATGACAAATCATACATGCTTTTCCAAGGAGAAAAGAGTGGAGTATGTAGAGGAAAAAAAACTAGTTCACCTCACCTAGTCAAACTTTCCCAATTGCCTTAAAGCATTGAAAAAGCAGGCAATAAAGTAGAAAAAGTAGAAGGGCGCCTAGGAGGCCAGGAATAAAGCAGAATTGATTCCTTGAGGTTTTCCAAGCGCTACATGATTCAAATAAGTCAAGTTTGACCACTATGGATAGGTAAATGACAACTTGCATAAGGTGGGACACATGAACTAGGAAAAAAAGACAAAAATAATTAAAATTAATGTCTAAGGTGGTAAACTATGGGTTGATTATTCTAACAGTAATAAAAGTGGGCCAAATAATCAATTTCAGTCATGTAGGTGCTCATTTTCAAGCTAAGAGCACCATGTAAACCCATGGACCCACTATTTCCTAATTTTGAGTGATTTTCCATCACTCAAGTCAGAAAGCCCCAAAAATCAATTATTGATTATTTTAATTAATATATTGATGAATAATGGAGCAAATCCAAAATCATAAATTAGTGGATTCTCAGCCGATTTGATTGAAATCAGTCAGATCTGAACTAGATTGACTGGATCTGACAAATCCTTGACTGAAGGAGGTGATCAAATCAGATCCAGAGTTGATCTTCAGCTGTCTTCATGGGGAATTGCACCCTCTCTCTCTCCTCCACACGTGTGGACTCTCCTGGATGCTCTGTGGACTAATGTGTCAGTTTATGGGTTGATGTGTCAGCTCAATCAGGCCCTCAGTTGACATGTAGGCTCAGTTCAGCTTCAGATCTGCATTGATTAACTCTCCATCAGCTAATTTGATTTGATTCCTTTGGAATTGCGCCCCCTCTAGGATGGATGTCTTGTTTTTTGTATATATCCAAGCATAGAAGCCTCTTCCAAGCTAACTAGAACTGGGATTGAGGTGTTGTTTCTATTGTACTGTTGTTATTGTTCATTTGAAATAAAGAGAATATTTGGAGGCAAGACGGTGTTGTGCCATTGTATGTGTGGATAATCATTTCCATTGTTTTACTGAGGTAACTTGTATATGTGTTCATGATTTTCTAATTGATTGTAGATCCGTTGTTAAGATTGATAATAAGCTTATTATAATCTTGATAGGAAAGGTGCTTTTCAATAATTTTATTGGCCATCTCTTTCCTTTGATGCATGTTTAGAGAT
Source organism: Pseudotsuga menziesii (assembly GCA_001517045.1). NCBI lineage: Eukaryota > Viridiplantae > Streptophyta > Pinopsida > Pinales > Pinaceae > Pseudotsuga > Pseudotsuga menziesii. The sequence goes on along the minus strand of LPNX010161500.1, from coordinate 24,216 downwards.
CTGGATTCAGCATGTTCTATAAGCTTATATGCATGTTATTCTGAATCTCTGTGTATGTACTAATCGGATCTCACAAGTTTTTCGGCAAGTTTTTTGATTTCAGCTGAGCTGCAGGTTCCTAGATTGGAGAGGATTCTGATCTAGTTTGCTTCTTCATTCTCTCCAAAAACTTCCAAAGGCATAGTCCCTCGACATTCCACCCGAAAGCTCCACTGTGGATCTTCAAGGCTTCAAACACTCTTTCTCTCTCTTCCTCCTTCAAAATCTTAATTTCTCTTCAAATTGGTTACTTTTAAAGAGTCTTATTGCTTATATATGTCTCATTAAGAAAATTACATATAGATATAGATAGTAAGATCCTTTCTTAAGTTTAGATCTCAGTTTCGTTTTGCATATATAGTTGTATTTTAAGAGATCTAGCTGAAATTATCCTCTTTTTGCAAGCATTTTAATGAAAATTTGTAGCTTGCTTTTAAGGTACTTTCCTTTGCTGTACTTTAAAGTTTCATATTCTACAATAAAAGTGCACATCTTATTGGCTGAACAGCAAGCCAATATCCTAAGAAAATCTTTCTTTCCTTGGTTCCTTTTTGCAAAACTAGATTACCCCAACTTAACAAAATTTTACTTAAGTTTTTTTTGGTAACTAGTGTAGTAACCCAAAACACTTTCAAAGTGTGTTTGGGCACATTTAATTTTGATTGCTCACTATTTTTTATCAGGTCCAACAAAAAACAGAAGGATACTCTACCAAAATTCCAACTCTTGGACGAATTAGAGCTTCCCGGAAGCTTCCCTCGCCACCTTGTTTAATTCTAGCTTGTTACAAGCTTATTCTAATCCTTTCAATCCCAGATAAAAAGGACCAAATTGCATCAATTTTAATTTGCTGATATTTTAAATTCATGCTAATAAAAAGAAAATATCCTTTTGAGTAGGCTCTTTCGAGCCTATTCACCATCCCCCATGGGGGGATTTGCGTCGGTGTCAATTTTTTTACTTTTTGTTCATATATTATCAAACTAGCATAGCTCTAATCTGCAGGGTAGTATACTTTGATTCATTATCAATTTCATATTCCATATTTTATATTTCAAATTAATCTTAATACTTACTCCACGACTTCCCGATTGACTCGAAAGGGGAAAGAGATGCGTGGTATGACTAATTAGAAAACTGGAATTGTGTATCTGTGTTTTCCTTTTCATCATTTGTTTATTCAGCTATTATAAAATTAACCCCTCCTTGATTCCCCAATTGAGATCCACTTGGATCGAAAGAGGTTCCTGGAGGGTTTTCTTTTTAACAAGAACACCCATTTTAAAATTTACTAAAATTGACAAGACTCCGGCGTGTATGCTCTGCACTTGGCTGCGGTTCGTCCGATCAGTCAAGCTATATCAAAAGCATTTGAGTGACTAGAATAATTAGGACTCACTCTCCCAAATTTACAAACCATTAGGTGAAAATCCAACACCTAGATCAAACCATTAAAGTAGAAAAATACCCAAAGGAAGTGGGAACTTCTGAAAAGTGACCTCGGGGTGCCGATCTCTGTCACACCCTAATGAGTGAATTATGAACAATATCCCCAAAGACTCCATTCATCCCACATATTCCTTGCGGGTAGCCGTGAAGGTTTAGGTTTGGACATACTCCAAGTACTCTTGGGTATATCTGGAGTCCACTCCTTTGCCTAATTTTAATCAACTCACACCTCACATTAACTTAAAACATACCAAGAGGCAATTGCAAAACATTCACTCCAAGCACATGCAAGTACATTGATTTTATTTTGTCTCCATTCTAAGGCAGTGGTTATTTTCTTGCTATATATATATATATATATTTTGTGTCTCAGTATTGTGCTTTCGTGTGCTCTTTTTTGTATCTTGTCATCTTTGTTTGTTTATGGTTAAATTCCAAACTCCTAAGTAACTCATTCAATATAACATCACCGTACTAAGTAATATAGCCTTAGTAACTTAATAGGGTCTACCCCCCTTGGATTCATTAGGAGTTGAGCCTAAACGGAGGAGTCAAGAACAAGGTGACAGCCTTGACTCGAGACTTGCCCCCAAGGACACACCGAGTGGCTTGAATATTTCTGCCACGTGACCCAGGTGTGTGAAAGGCGGCAATAGTCCTTAACCAATTTTGAAGGATAGTATTAATGTATGTCACAAAGAGGACTGAGGGTTCGATTTTTTGGCTGGCAAGAGGAGGTCTTCAGACTTGTCCATAAGCTAGGTAAATGACTCTTATGTGTATTTGAAAGACTGATTATGAAATATATGCTCTATTTACCCTTCAGTTTGTTCTCTGGCTTCATTTATAGCTTGTTTTAGCTACTCAATTGGTAATTTCATTGTTGGTTTAAAGTTTTTATACTTGTAGTGCTTTCCATTTGTGGATGAACCTCAATGTTTTTTTCTGTTGGATAATGGTTATTATGTTATGCATCTCATTTTTTCTATGCTTATGATTTGGTGTTTATTTGGATTTATGAATGCATTCCCTCTTGTCATCAAACTTCTCAACCAAAAAACCTTGAAAACCCTAAAAAGCCTACTTTGTTTTATTGAGTCATTTGAGATTGTGTTGGCTTGTTCTCTTGTAGTTTTGGAACAATTTATGGCATAAACACTTACATTACCTGGAGGTGAAGGTTATGGAGCCATGAAGGAACAATAACACTGCAACCACCGTAACAAGAAGCCAAACCTTCATACTCGCAGTGACATAGATGACAGGGACTCATGTACAAGCCATATTGATAGCAGTATCAAGAACAAGCATGAGCAATGGCCACAAAAGAACTAAACAACGACGTTGGAGATGCCATGTGTTGATGTAATTGTAACTTTGGAATGTATTCATCTGTATTTCTTATCTATTGTAACCTGATGTTTATTCTGGGATGTATTGTAATGTATTTGAGTCATGTCATATCCCGATGTTTATTCCGGGAAGTTTCTATAATGAGAAAGTCATGTCAAGTCATTGTGGGTAACCCTCCTATTAGTCAAGGGTTAAAGTCCCCACAGTTGTGGGGCCCTTGGGTTATTATAATATCCTAGTGAATTCGACCCTAGGTGAGTCATTGTAAGTTGAGGCAATAGTCCCCACCATTGTGTTACCCTCCTATTGGTTAGAGGAGGCAAAGTCCCCACAAGAGGTGGGGCACCAGAGTTATTAGACACTCCTAGAGATGTCAGCTCTAGTAAGTAATTGTTAAGTGAGGACGACATGTTGGAGTGCACTTCAAGTGAATAGAAGAATATAAATAGAGAGTGAGAGCCTCTCTATTTATCACTTGTAACACATCACTCACTCACTCATGTGTGTAGCGCATAGTCGAGGAAGGAAAGACACGGGGACTAGACAAGAAGAAGACTACTGCTGTTAGGAGTGCATCTTACTGTTTTCTAGTTTTAACTTTTGTGCTGATTCTATCTCTGAGGGAGTTGCGAGGTTTTCTCCTTTATGTTTTCCCTAAGGAAAAACTCTTTGTGTCTCTTGTCTCTTGTGATGTGCTTATGTTTTATTGCTGTGCTTGTTATTATCTCAGTGAAAAGATCCTAAGATCATAATGCTAGCTCATATGATGAAAAAATATCATGGGATCAGAGCTAATCTGAGAAGAAGACATTGTGCAGCTACATAAGCTAGGGATTCTTATTTTTTGTCTCTCTCCACAATCCATCAGAAAAAGTATGCTAGGATGACTCTCCATTGAAGGGTGCATCTTTCTGTCGAAGCAGAATTTGATTCCGAGCATTTTCAGTTTTCGATGCGGAAATTAGGGATTTCTATAGAAAAGGAATTTTTGAGTGAGCCTAGCAAGGATTTTTCTACTCATAAAAACCGAAGTTTAGAGACCTGTATCAAGAAATTTGGTTGGGTGAAATTCCAAGAAAGTCAAACCCTAGTTTGACCCCGAGCTAGAAAAACCCTAAATACCTAAACTGATAAGTTTTGGTACATTCGATATATTACAAGGTTGGAAAATTTTCAGAAGCTTAAAATTTTAGGGGCCAAATATAAAATCGTGATGTACACTTTGTCCAAATTTCAGCCTCATATTCACTATATTCTGGGAGATATGATCTCTCCACGTTAGGGTTCCAGTCTCTTCCAGAATTCATCCCTAAACAAGACACATGGGGAGAATTGCAATATCTTGGGCTACAAAGGTCAGAATGGAATTCTTGAAGATGTTACAAAAATGGAACATACTTTAATTTCAGTGGTCCGAATATCAGACTCAGAAGATAAACCAGTGACACGTGGCATTCCGTACAACTTTTCTGTTCTGAACAGTCCTGTAACAGGTCACCATGGGAAAAAAATCATAAATCCAAATTGGTGAAACCAATTCTGATGAAACCTATGGTGTTGGATCAGGGACATGCGATGTTATCTCCATGATAAATTTCAGACATATAGGAGTAGTAATTTCAGCGATATCACAGAAATAGTAACAGGCATTTCTGCAGAAGAAATTGGAGAACTAGGGCTTCCTGTTCCGGGAGCTTCCCTCCCCTGTTTTCAGAAAAGGAGTACATTGGACAGCTCCATTTGAAGAGATATATCTTTCTATCCAATCAGATCTAAAAGATTCCAAGTTTTGAAAATTAGGGTTTCTGTGACAAACCCTAGATCAGTGAGCTCCGGAACCAAGATGGACACCTCAAATCGGTAAGATCTAATCCTTTGCTATTTTCATTTGAGGTTCTCATTTCAAAGTGATCTATCACATCAGCTTGATGATAAGCTTGGTGAAGTTGACAAATTCCAAGCATGGAAGTATATGATCTCTCTGAAGAAAATGAATTGGACACCTACATGAGTAGAGAGGTTCTAGTTTCAGAGGGAGATGAGGCTAGAAGCCTTTCACAAGAAGAACTTGGTCAAGGCCAAGAAGATCATGGTTGATTCAGTCATGGATCAACTTGTACCACAAGTGTCTTCCCTAAAGACACCGATGAGATTTGATTCCTTGACCAAGCTATTTGAATGGAAGAACATGGATCGGAATATGACCTTAAGAAATCGGTTGAAGAATGTGAAGATCCAGAATACAGAGACCATGTAGTCATGAGAGTTTCTCAAATCAAGAACAATTTGAAGAGGTAGAAGAAGAAGTGAAGAATGCAGAAGTGGTGATGGCCACCTTGAATGGCCTCCTGAGATCATGAGATTCACTCATTCAAGGAATGTGTGCTAGAAGGAAGTGATTACTTTCAGCAGACTTCGAGAAGAATAAGAAGCTCGACTCATAAGAAGAGAAGAGAAGATGGGAGCAATTGAAGATCAAGATCTCACCATACAAAGAAGATCCCTCAAGCGATGAGGAATACGAAGGACTCAACTCTTGAAGCACCTCTTATCCTCCTTAGCATTTGGATAAGAAACGATGCTATCATGAATGAAGAAGACGATGAAGCTGAAGGCTCAAGAAGGAGTCCACCCACGAATCAAATAAAGATAAGTATTCAATTGTCATTTCATAATATTGTTTTGTTATGCATTTGTTTATATTCAGTTGATGTATCATGCATGATAGGATTTTTGCATTAATGACAGTATACTACTAATATGCATGTGATGGGTAAGTAGCTCATGGTGCTATACAACTCTCCATTGCTACTTATCTAGAATGAAACCTCTTTGCTGACATATTGGATTAGTGCACAATCTCAATGTTGTCTTGGTAGAGATGGAAGGCATCTAGAAAGTTTCAGTGAGATATGGATGAATGTTGTATTGGCTAAAGTAGTTACATGATCATATATTTATGCATAATAACT
>LPNX010161500.1:0-18349 GCA_001517045.1 Pseudotsuga menziesii | reverse complement strand
ATGAAATGTTTCTAACCATACAAATGCATTTGACTTGTAGGAAAGACCGCATACATAATCGCCTACAAGCAAAGAAGAATGAAGACTTGTTCCGAAGAGAAAATGACGACATTTCAAAATGAAGAATAATATGACGAGTGCAGTGACATCATTGATGCAGAACCTTCCAGCCACCAAGAAGAAAGGGAAGACCAGTTCAAGAAGAATGATGTCAGGGCGCAATATCAAGACCTGAAGAGAAGTTCATAGTTCCATCATGTAGTAGATGGAAACATCGTGGGATACAAAGCAATATTCGTAGCACATGGCTTCTCACGAAAAGAAGGAATAGACTACAAAGAAACATTTACAGCTACTAGAAGTGAAGTCACATGACATGATAATGTGTGCAAATGAAAGAAGGTCTTGTACGAGTTTAGAAGACACCCATGGGATAACACATACATGATGAGCTTGATGAATATCTTAACCGTTGCTACAAGGTTGATAAAGGATGACAAGATCACAGATGGATGTGAGAAGAACTTTTGGAAAAGTTCAAAATAGAGGATCTTGGTATCCAATGATCCTAGATGGACACTACTTGTCACTCCGGTATAGAATGTTCAGTGCATAGAGTATAGAAGACAGAGGGAGTATGATGCTCTGCTTCAGAGGGAGTGACTACAGAATATCTTAAGGTTCGACATGGTATGACAGGATGGGCAGATTACTGATGACTCTAGGCTTTACTAAGAGTAAAGTGGATTCCAACCTTTGCTTCAAGATTGAAGGCGAAACACCAGTGATGCTCCTGTTATGTGTCGATGCACTATTTTCTAGGCATGGAGGTATGGACAAGGGAAGCATGCAGTAGAGATCCTGAATAGGTTCAAGATGACAGAATACATGACCACACCTATGGCATCGAACATGAAGCTATTGAGTGATGCTTCATCAGAGACGGTTGATGCTATGATGTATCGTCAGATGATTGGGTCCTTGATGTACCTGAGACCAGATATTTTCTTTGCTATGAACACATTGAGACATGTTCACATGATGGTTGCAAAGCATGCGGGGGTACAGTTGATTATGGGCTCAAGTACGATGCAAATCAAAAGATTAACCTGGAGGGTTATGTTGATTTAGATTGGGCAGGTAGTGTCATCGATAGGAAGAGCACTTCAAGGTGTTGCTTCAGTATGGGATCAAGTGTGATCTCCTGGTTTAGCAGGAAGCAATCCTATGTGGCACTGAGTACAGCTGAAGTAGAGTATGTAACAGCTTTTTCAGCTAGTTGTGAGGCAGTATGGCTATGGAAGCTACTGTTTGATTTATTTGATCTCCAGATGGATGCTACTTGTATACATTGGGACAACCAGAGTTGCATGAAGTTGTCAGAGAATATAGTGTTCCATGACAAGTGGAAGCACATTGAGATCAAGTATCACTATATCAGGGATATGGTGTAGAGAGGAGCAGTGAAGCTCCAGTATGTTGCGACAGAGGAACAGATAGTTGATGTGTTGACGAAGCCATTGGCTAGAGTGAAGTTTGAGTACTTCAGGGAGAAGCTTGGTGTTCTCCAGATCGAGGTTTCCTCCAAGGGAAAGTGATGAGTCCCAAAGCCATTCTAACGATCAGGTCAGATGTAAGGGCTGAGCCATTCTGTCATGGTGAGAGGATTCATTTCCTTCCATGTCAGATATGAGTTCTAGATATCCATAGCCATTCTGACGAGTAGGTTAGATATAAGGGCTGAGCCATTCTGTCATGGTGAGAGGATTCAGTTCCTTCCATGTCAAATATGAGTGCTGATTGCCATTATGGGAATGGAGGTACCTGTTCAGTTACCAGGAACACTCAGTCTGGGACTGAGAGAGCCATTATGATGAGTAGGTCAGATGTAAGGGCTGAACCATTCTATCATGGCTAAAGGATTAGGTTCCTCCCATGTCATATGTGAGTGTTGGCCATTCTATCAAGTAGGATAGATGTAAGGGCTACCGCCATTCTGACAAGTAGGTCAGATGTAAGGGTAGAGCCATTCTGTTCATGGCTAAAGGATTTAGTTCCTTCCATGTGACATGTGAGTGCTGGCCATTTTGTCGAGTAGGACAGATGTAAGGGCTACCACCATTCTGACGAGTAGGTCAGATGTAAGGGCAGAGCCATTCTTTTCATGTCTAAAGGATTAGGTTCCTCCCATGTCATATGTGAGTGCTGGCCATTCTGACAAGTAGGTCAGATATAAGGGCTACCAAAGACCTACAAGGAGGTAGGCATACACCCAGCATGAAAGAAGGCTAGTGTTACGGAGATAAATTCCTATGGCTTGGGGTACCACAACAGACAACTTGACTCCAGAAATCAATCCTTTCCAATATGCAATAGAAATAAAATGTCTAACACTAAAGGATCAGACCTCATACAATATTCCAGATGGTTGAAGTAGATCCCCGTTGAGCTTTCCAATCTTCAGCTTGAATTGATAGAATACTTCCTCAACAATAAGTAAACAATACAAGCATACTATATATCATGGTGTTAGATCTATTCTAGCATATATAAACAATAATGTAAAAGCATTTGACATATTCCCATGGATAAAATATTCATTCAAATACACATCATTAGACAGGAAAAGATATTTCTATTAATATAAATCAGAGATTGCAAGATAGATACAACCTCTGACGGCACGTTTGCAAACCAGAGAAACTGAATACCCCACTTGGGCCTCCACCACTTCAATCCTCCATCTCTCGATAGCAAGCTCACAAGCAAAAGGCAAGCTTGGGAAGAACACAAAAGTGCTCCAAGGGACAAAGGGATGCAGACTCAAGTATAAGTTCCGGCAACAATGGACTATAGTTTCTTTGCTCTCAATTCTCTCTTCTTGCCTTCAATGTACCAAGGGGTTCCTTATATAGCTTTCAAAGGGATAATGAAAGGTTGAATCCAAGCGATCTCAAGGCATATGGAAGGCCAAGAGTCAAATGAATCGGATCCATGTCAAGGAAAACTCCAAAAGGATTTGGATTATGCACACATCCTGATATACGCGGTTATATGGGTCAAACTCACGTATGTACACGATTATGGGGTTAAAAGCTGCGTATATCATTTTTCATATGTTTTTAGGGATGATAAACGAAACATAAAAGGACAAAAAATGGTCCATGGGGTCTAAAGAGTCTGCAGTGGGACAGGGGAAGGCCATACAAAGTGTGATTCACCTAGAGTGGTGAAATCCGCTATAACAGCTGGCTCTGTATAACTTCCTATGACGAGATAGCACACACATGATGAAGACCAAGTGAGATCTAGATCAAGCTATGATATAGATCTAGTTATGATGACTCTAAGAGATCTAGATCGAGTGATGATCCAGATCCAGTAGTGATGATCCATATCAAGAGATGATCCAGATCCAGATCCAGATCGAGTGATGATCCAAATACAGTCCAGTGATGTTGATCTAGATCGAGAGATGATCCAGATCCGGTGATGATGTTCCATGATGATCCCGATCGAGAGATGATCTAGATTCAGTGATGATGATTCAGATTAAGTGATGATCTAGATTTAGTGATGATGATCCAGATCGAGAGACGATCCAGATATAGATGAAAGATGACTAAAGATGAAGATGACGAGAACTCAATGATGATTCAGATGATATAGAGAAGAATACTTGTGCTAATAAATTGTGTCGAGAGAATACCTTCCTAGTTAAGAGGGAGTGTTGATGTAATTGTAAATTCAAAATGTATTCATCCATATTTTGTTGGGCTATAGGGCAGACTCGGGTTTTATACCATTCACTTCACACCAACAAAATACCCATAGTGTTGGCCCTTTTGGCAACAACCTGCGAGCAGGTCGCAGTCTCACCCGAAATAGCTATGGGGTGCCGCAGAATCAAGTTTCTGCAAGCAGAATAGGGATATTACTGTACCTTTAGCCTTTAACAAGTTATAATCATATAACACAAAACTTCAACAACACTTATATAGCTTCGCAGTTAGATAACAACAGTTACTTGCTTAACTCTTAACTGGGAATTCACAGCGAAGTTAGTATTTTAGAAGAGATCTTACTTATCAGATGTATATTTATTAATGCATAATAGAACATAACAGAAACAACACAAAGAACCACAACACAAGATATAAAGTTGTTCACCCCCAGTTTAGGGGCTACGTCCACAGAACTGTGTTTTATTCAACTCTTTACAAAAACCACAGTTCTGATCTGCGCACTCAGCTGTATATCTCCTCAAGTCCTCAAATCCATGCACACAGCAGTAGGCCTCTATGCACATAGCTGCAGATCTTCCTTAGCACAAAACCCTCTGTGCACACATCTATAGAGTCATCTACGCACACAGTTGGGACTTAACCTTGTTACAAAAACCATTAGACAACTATTAGCTTCACATTACATTAGCATCTTAAGATAATCATCAAAGGCCTAACCTTCCTTCTTTACACAAGTGCCTATTTATACAACTCACTATTACAAAGCCATGGACTTAAACCATGGGCACCCCGAAACCCTAAACCCTGGACTTAAACCATGGGTTTATTACAAAGAGAGGGATTTGACTCAACCCTGACACCCCTAAGACTATTTTGAGTCATAACTCTGCTTACAAACTTCCACAAAAATCACGGAGTTACCAAAACTAAAGACCCTTAAGGTGCGCACCCCAACAGGCCCCTAAGACTCACCAATGTCCCATCCCGAGACACTCTGCTGCTTCTCAGGAGGGAAGACCTTGCTGGCGATGATAGTGAACTGCTCGCTGAGGCTGCGCATGCTATCATCAGCTGCTTGCTCCTTTTATTCATAATATTTATGCTGGTTAAGACCTTCTGGATCGATTAGCGACCCCGTCCTTCGATCTGGTTGCCGAACATTTGACCATCCATAACTTGGAACCACAGAATTGCGTGTCAAGGTGCATAAGACAAATAGCCGCCTTGGTTCTTCCAAACCAGGGGGATACCTCTTGGTATCTTTCAGATTTTTTCCCTGAGGATTGGTGCTTTTGTTCGTGTGACTTAGAGCGCACTTCTGCCTTTCTTCCTTTCTCTTAGAGCAAACTTCTACCTTTATTTGTGCCTAGTTGAACATGGCTGCATAGGTGGATTGCTCCAAAGGTTCTACAGACCTCTCTCCCTGAACTCTTGTAACATCTTCTGAACTTCACGATCATTCGACATGGTCCTAACTGAAGAAACTATGGAATGCAAAATGTGCAGAGATGGGTGTCTTCTTAAGGAATCCGTCGATCAGATCTGTCATAATGGTGCATCATAGATAGAAAATATGATCAAAAGGTGGGGGGTCTCATCCACACACCATTGGATTTCTGAAAATCTCATCATTATGGACAATCAATACAGTGCACGTGCCAGCGCCGCCAAGTCTAATTTTCCTGAACAGTCAAATTTTAATCTGCGACACAACTTCAGTTGTGCCATACTAATGACCTTCGACACTATATTTGACCCTCAACAGCTTAGTTATAGTCTAGTACCCAATTTTAACTGTTCTTGGTACTTTAGACTCTGCTTCGTGTAATTACTTCTGATTAGGGGGTCCCGGCTTGTCCCTGTACTTCTTTAAACGACTGCCATTTACCATAGAAGGGAAAATTTCTCCATTCAACTTAGCTAACTGGACTACGCCACCATCAGTAACTTTCTGCACTATGTATGGTCCTTTCCAATGGGTCTTGAACTTACCTGGGAATTTCATGAATTTGCTGTCATATAAGAGCACAAGATCACCCTGCTAGAACTGCTTCTTCCTGATGTGTCTAATGCCATGCTTTTTCATGAGCTTTATGCACTTGCTGCTGGAACCCTACAATAAATCTGTCCTCTTCAAGTTCTAGTATCTTTGTCAGCCTTTCGGTCATTAAATTGGGGTCATCCATCTCTGTGAAAGCAGATATTCTGAGGCTAGGAACAATGTATTCCATGGGCATGACTGCTTCTTGTCCATAGACCAACCTAAAAGGTGTATGGCCTGTCAACTTCTTGCAGGTGGTTCTATAAGCCCATGGTACTGCTGGAATTCTAAGATCCCAGTCATTTCTGTTAGCATTGCAAACCTTCGTTAGGGCATGTTCAAGGATCTTGTTAAAAGCTTCGACAGTTCCATTTGCTTGCGGATGATAGGCAGTACTCTTCTGATGATACACTTGAAATTCTTCAGTCAATACTTCAATAGTCTTATTTATAAAATGTGATCCTTGATCACTCATAAGAACTCTAGGACACCCAAATCTGGACAGGATGTTATCAAAGATGAACTTTGCAGCTGTAGCAGTGCTACAGTTCTTGATTGGTTGAGCTTCGGCCCAACGGGTAAGGTAGTCGGTTGCTGTAATAATGTATCTTGCTCCTAAATTATTCGTAGGGGGGTTGATAGGGCCAACAAAATCAATATCCCACTTGTCAAATGCTTGTAAAGTTACCTGCGGTGCTAGAGGCATCTCATCCCTCCTGGATGGTTTTCCTGTCCTTTGACAGATGTCACAGCTGTGGCAATATTCTCTTGCATCCTTGTGAAGTGTGGGCCACCACAATCCGGCTGTCAAAATCTTTTGTGCTGTAGATTTTCCTGCATAATGACCTCCTTTTGCTCCAGAGTGTGCCTCAGCCAAAATCAGTGGCTTTTCATGCTCCAAGACACATCTGCGCATTATTTCATCTGGTCCCATTTTATACAGCTGTCCTGCTATTAAGGTAAAGTCGGCTGCTCTCACCACCAGCTGATTTTTCTGTTGTGTTGTCATCTCGGCGGGTGGAAAACTTGTAGACAAATACTGAACAATATCCTTAAAATACTCATCAACCATCTGGATGGCAAACAACTAGGCATCAGGAAGACCTTCGTCCAAACTGGTGGGTTATTCTCCTGACTCGAGCCTCGACAAGTGGTCAGGTCCTACATTAAGTCTTCCAGGCTTAACTATGATCTCAAAGTCATATTCCTGAAACAGGATCAACTATTTGCATATCCTTCCACCTAGCACAGGTTTGTTAACCAAATATTTCAAAGCAGAGTGGTCAGTGAACATCTTAAAATGAGATCCTAACAGATAATGTCGAAACTTCTGCAATGCATACACCATAGCAAGACCTTCTCGTTCTGTTGTAGTATAATTTTTCTCTACCGTGGACAATTTTCTACTTGCAAAAGAAATAGGGTGATCAATATTACCTTCTCCTGACTGAGCCAATACTATACCCAGAGCAATGGAGGATGCATCGACATGCACATGAAACTCCTTATTCCAGTTAGGGAATACTAAGATAGGGGTAGTGACCATATTTTCCTTCAAAATATCCAAGCTTGCTTGACACTCGGGTGTCCATTCGAACTTAATATCTTTTTTCAACTGCTTTTCCATCGGAGCTATAATCTGAGCATACCCTTTGATGAATTTACTGTAATATCCAGTGTGACCAAGCATAGTTCGAAGTTGTTTAACAGACTTCAGAGGTGGCAAGTTCACAATAATAGATATCTTCGCAGGATCCATCATCAATCCTTGCTTACATACAATGTGACCTAGCAGAATTCCAAAAGGTGCACAAAAGATACACTTTTTCAAGTTCAAGGAAATCTGGTGCTGTCTACACTTATCCAACATAAGTCTTAAACTAGTTATATGGTCTTTTAGTAGCCCAAAGATAGTCCAATCATCAAAATAAACTTCTAATAATTTATGTATAAATTCCTTAAAGGCAGAGATGACTACTCTAGAAAACATAGCAGGGGCATTCTTCAATCCAAAGGGCATAACTGTATATTGAAAGGATCCCATTTCTGTAGCAAAGGTTGTCTGATGTCGATCCTTTGGGGTAGTCCTGATTTGATGGTAACCTGAAAATCCATCAGTAAAAGAGTACACTTCTTGACCCCCGAAATTGTCTAACACTTTATCTGTAAAGGGGGTGGGGAAAGGATCATGTAGACAAGCATCATTCAGCTTCCTCAGATCAACACAGATTCAGATTTCACCCTTAGTCTTCTTCTCTTGCACCACCATAGGACTGACCCACTCAGATTTTTCAACAGGCTCAATGATTCCTGCAGCAAGCATCTTATCCAACTCCATCCTAAATTTTTCCTTATACTTAGGGTTCAACCTATAAGGGCACTGTTTCATAGGCTTCACATCAGGTTTCAAAGGGATCTTTATCACACCGATATCACCAAGGATACCTTTCATCTCTGAGAACTTCGTCGGAAATAGGTCCTGATATTCATGGAGAAGTTGGGTCACTTTGCTTACCATCTCTTCATCCCAATAATCTCCAATGGTAGCATACTTAGGCTATTCTTCTGATCCAATGTTGTGTCCGCGTCTTCAGGGTATGAGTCGCTCCAGGTGCTTTGACTGTTGGTCCGTGTACTTCGCAGTGTCCTTCTGACTCAAGAATATCAATATTGCACGGATCATCATCCTTGTCAATTGCGAGGTTATAACATTCTACTGCATGAGCATCTTTTTCTTTCCAATTAGGTCGGTATTCTACTACTTCTTGATCATCAAATACCTTAGTATGGATCAACCTGATAGCTGCATCTAAAGATGGACAAACTTCCTTCGTAGAAAAGGTAAGCACAAAACTATCAACAAGACAATCCCAACTTACAGTGTCCTAGCGAAGCTCAGCCTCTGTGTACCAATTCTTTGCTACCGGTTCCAGAGTATGCACAAACCGATGTACCCATTATTCCTGAGGTACATGCTTCCATGCTTCATAGCACTGCGCCAAATGTTCCTGAGGGCTAGTCTTTCCGTCAAACCTGCTTCGCACCTCCTGGGGCTGATCCAAAAATCTCAGGCGAAGGGATTTCTGACAAGCTTCCCAACTAGGAATGTACTTCTTATTGTTAGAATAATCAACTCATAGTTTACCCACTTAGACATTAATTTCATTATTTCTGTCTTATTTTCCTAGTTCATGTGTCCCACCTTGTGCAAGTTGCTAATTTCCTATCCATAGAGGTCAAACTTGCCATATTTGACACATGTAGCGCTTGGGAAAGCCTTAGGAATCAAATCTGCTTTATTCCTGGCCTCCTAGGTGCCTATCTACTTTTTCTGCTTTACTGCCTGCTTTTTCAGTGTTTTAAGGCACATAGGAAAGCAAGACTAGGTGAGGTGAACTAGTTTTTTGTCCTCTTCATCCTCCACTCTTTTCTCCATGCAAAATCATGTATGAGCTTCCATTCCACTACTCTTTATATTTCCCATGCGCCCTTGCCAATTTGTGAGCTCCATGACAGATTTGGGATCAGCTTTTTACACCTATGGGGGATTTGCCTATTTTGAGTAAGCCTGCTTTATGCTAGTTTTGGATGCCTCCTTATGCATTCGACCTCTTGATGTATTCTACATATTCAGAAACCTATGTTATTATAGGGTTGGCTATTGTACACTCAGTTAATATAATTTTGTGTTACAGCTCCATATTCAGTCTCCATTGTTAGCAATTTTGCATGATCAATTGATAATTGTTGTGGGTAAAATTAATCTACTGCTGGCCTGAATTTATACATGGTATCAAAGCCATTGTAGGTTTTTACTCTCCTTCAAAAATTGTTTTGCAGGTTTGACATCAATACTGGGAGCCTTCTACTGACAGCCGGGACAGATTTTCTGAAGCTATGGATTCACAGAAAACTATCTTGACTCCCTTCAACTATTTTGAATGGAAAGCAGAGATGGAGATCTTGTTGAGAGAGAAAGGCCTCTACAGGGTGACTATGGCTATAGAAGCAGAGCCCAATGCTGCTGCAGAGAAGATCAAATGGCACAATCGGAGAGATGAGGCCTATGGCCTCCTATGTCTCAATATTTCCCGAGACCTCCTTTTCCATATCGATGGATTAACTTCACCGGATCAAGTATGGGAGAAGATTTCTGATCTTTTTTGAAATACAGATGAGATGAGGGGACATCAGATCGAAAATGAGCTGATTTCTTTGAGTCCCAGTAGCTTTGAATCCCTGCAGCTATATTTCTCCAAGTTCAAAGCACTAGTTTTGCAGCTGAAGCAGTGTGGTATCGAAAAGAAAGATGATCAGCTCGTATTGGCCATCCTCTCGAAGCTAGGACCTGACTAATCAGTCTTTGTTTCGACCTTCT
Source organism: Pseudotsuga menziesii (assembly GCA_001517045.1). Taxonomy (NCBI): domain Eukaryota; kingdom Viridiplantae; phylum Streptophyta; class Pinopsida; order Pinales; family Pinaceae; genus Pseudotsuga; species Pseudotsuga menziesii. The sequence continues at coordinate 8,184 of LPNX010161500.1, read as the reverse complement.
ATGCCACAAAACTCACAGCTCGAACCTGGAAGATGCCTAGCCTTGCAAATTTCATGGAATCTCTCACATAAGAACAAGACAAGCTGGTGATGATGGGCACCATCAAACCATCCAAAGATCAAGCTTTGATTGCTAGAGATTCGAGGGTGGATTCAAAAAGAAAAAATAAATCTAAAAATCCACCTGAGCAAAGAAGAGACAAGAAGCAGTCTCCAAAGGATCAACAAGGTCCCAAGAAAAATACCCAGAAGAAGAAAAACAAAGGTGAAATGAACAGGTGCTCATACTGTTCGAAGGGAAATCACACTGAAAGATCTTGTATGAAAACGAAGATAGACATGCTGACCAATCTCCTGGAGAAGAATGGCATCTCCCTTCCAGAAAGCTCAAAGAAGAGAGAAGGAGGATCAAGTTCAGATGACAGAGAGAGATTTCATGCTCTAGTTGCTGGCACATCAAGCTCACCCAGTTTTATCATTGATTCTGGAGCTTCAAGACACATGGTTTCGACTAAGGAATCCTTCTCCTCACTGGATATGTCGAAAGGACCATCTATTGTACTGGGAGATTACTCTCTCACTGAAAGTAAAGGCAAAGGAAGGATAGATCTTGATCATGGTCAGTTCAGCAATGTGCTATATGTCCCTGGTATCACCTCCAACCTCCTGTCAGTGTACCAGATGACCCACACTGGGTCTCCTAAGAAGGTCATATTCTCCCCCGATGAAGTTGAGATCACAAAGATTTCAACTGGTAGATTCATTGCAAAAGGAGTTGCAAATCATGCTCAAAAGGTATACATGTTTTCACACTTCCTACCTTACTCAAACCCCTCTTCTCTTCTCATTCATGCTAATGAAGCCAGCAAGCTGTGGTATGAAAGATTTGGCCATCTAAATTATAAGTATCTGTCTGATCTTAGTGAGAAAGAAATGGTCATAGGGTTTCCCAAGATAAAAATTTTCAAAGGAGTCTGCCAAGGCTGTATCCTAGGAAAACACCCAGAGCACAAATTTGAGAAAGCTAGTTATGAGAGAACCTCTGCACCCCTCGAGCTGATTCACAGTGATGTTGCTGGCCCATTCCCTCATATGTCCATGAGTCAGGCCAAATATGCATTGACCTTTATTGATGATTTTTCCAGGTATTGTTGGGTTCACTTCATGAAACACAAGTCTGAAGTTTTTGGCCTATTCAAAGTCTTTAAGGCTTTGGTTGAAAACCAGTGTGGAAGGAAACTCAAGGTCCTCAGATATGGCAATGGTGGTGAGTATGTCAAGTCTGAGTTTATTAACTATTGTGTAGATGTAGGTATTCAGATGCAGCATTCTATCCCCTACACACCACAGCAAACTGGTGTTGCTGAGAGGAAGAACAGATCACTGAAGGAGATGGCAACATGCATGATGGAGGCCAAAACTTTGCCACCAAAGTACTAGGCCGAAGCTATCAAATGTGCAGCCTATATTCATAATAGGGTGCCTCACAAACAGCTTGATGGTATGACTCCCTTCAAAGCATGGAGTGGGCACAAACCAGATGTGACCCATTTCAGGATTTTTGGCTCAAGGGCTTGGGCTAGGATTCCAACAGAGAAGAGGAAGGCTTTGCAGCCCCAAAGCCAAGAGTGTCTTTTTGTTGGATACTCTGAAGATTCAAAAGGGTACAAGTTGATAAATTTTAGCACAAATAAATCCTTCATCGAAAGGTGTGTTCAGTTTGAAGAAGAACCCCTTGCAGAAGTGGAAGTTGGTGAAGCCTCTTCACCACCTGAACCTCAAGAAGTAAGTAAAGAGTTTGTTGAACATGACGATTCTGATTTTTCTGATGGATATTAGTTTATTGCAGATGCAAACAGCCCCACAAGGCCTAAATGGGCAGCCAAGACACTACATGCAGCAGGTGAGCTAGCTGGGGATCCCAATGACCCAAGGAGGACTAGATCTCAATTTGAGAGTGGTCTGTGCATGAAGGATCCTATGTTTGCTGAAAAATGCTATTTTATGGTGGAATATGATCCTCAAAAATATGAATAAGCAGCAGGAGATCCAATATGGCAAGCTTCCATGAAGGAGGAGTTCAGCTCACTCCAGAAGAGCAACACATGGGAGCTAGTGGATCTTCCTCTAGGGAGAAAACTAGTACAGTGTAAGTGGGTCTATAAGACCAAATTTGCTGCTGATGGTTCACCACTAAAGTACAAGGCTATATTGGTAGCTAAAGGCTACTCATAGGTTCATGGCATTGATTACAATGAGACCTTTTCCCCAGTGGCAAAGATGGATTCCATCAGGCTAGCTCTAGCCATTGCAGCCTCAAGGCAATGGGAGGTACATCACATGGATGTAAAATGTGCCTTTATGAATGGAGATCTCACTGAGGAGATATATATGCAGCAGCCTCAAGGTTTTGCTACTAACCCTTATCTTGTGTGCAGGTTGAGAAAGTCATTGTATGGGCTAAAGCAAGCCCCCAGGGCTTTCTATGCCAAGATAGATAGCTTCTTGCTATCTCTGAATTTTGTTCGTTGCAAATCAGATCCGAATGTATATTTGAAGTCTATTAATGGTTCATTAATTATCATTGTGTTATATGTTGATGAACTCCTCATTACAGGAAGCTCACAGGCTGAGATTGCTTCCTTAAAAGGAGCTATGAACCAAGCCTTCTCCATGACAGATTTGGGGCTCTTAAGTCAATTTCTGGGGCTTGAGATTGCTCAAACCAAAGCTGGAATAAAGGTGCACCAGTCCAAGTATGCCTTGGATTTTCTGATCAAATTCAGAATGCAAGACTGCAAAGCAAGCAAAAATCCTTTCCTTTCAGGAGTGAAGCTGGAGGAAGATGATTCTCCACCGATGGTAAACAATACATTGTATAGGCAATTGATTGGATGTTTATTGTATTTGACACATAATCGAACTGATATTTGTTATGTAGTAAGTGTGGATTCTAGATTCATGGATCAGCCTCATGAGATCCAATGGAAAGCAGCCAAAAGGATCCTTAACTTTGTTCAGGGAACAAGGACACATGGGATCTTCTATAAGGCAAAATATGATCTTGATTTGATTGGATTTACTGACTTGGGCAGGTGATAGCACAGACAGAAAGTCCAATTCAGGTTATGTGTTCATGCTTACAGAAGGACCAATCAGCTGGTCAAGAAAGAAACAAAGTGCCATTGCACTCTCATCTACAGAAGCTGAGTACAGAGGAGTTGTCAATGCAGCAACTCAGTGTTTATGGTTGCAGGGTTTACTTGGAGAATGTGGTTTCGAACCTGAGTACTCAAATACCATATACTATGATAACCAGAGTACCATTCGAATCTGCAAGGATCCAGTTCAGAAGCAGAGAACCAGACACATTGAGATTCACATGCACTACATCAGAGAGCTTGTGCATGATGGCACCATTCACCTACTCTTCTGTTCATCTTCAGAACAAGTAGCTGATATCTTCACCAAAGAATTTTGTGAGAAGACCTTCAACAATCTCAAATCACTACTGGGGATTTCTGATCATGCTGTAAAAGCATGATTGGAGACAAGATTCTACAATTTTGTTTTACAGTCCATGTTTAAGGGAGGATTTTCCCAAGTTGGTTTTGCCTCTTTCCTTGTTTCATATGGACTTGCAGTATGTAAATGGGTGACTAAGCCTTGTTACTAGGCCCTATATTTTTGATGTATTACTCATAAATTCAAGCTTAAGGGGGGTTTTTAGAATAATCAACCCATAGTTTACCCACTTAGACATTAATTTCATTATTTCTGTCTTATTTGCCTAGTTCATGTGTCCCACCTTGTGCAAGTTGCTAATTGCCTATCCATAGAGGTCAAACTTGCCATATTTGACACATGTATCACTTGGGAAAGCCTTAGGAATCAAATCTGCTTTATTCCTGGCCTCCTAGGCACCTATCTGCTTTTTCTGCTTTACTGCCTGCTTTTTCAGTGTTTTAAGGCACATAGGAAAGCAAGACTAGGTGAGGTGAACTAGTTTTTTTTCCTCTTCATCCTCCACTCTTTTCTCCATGCAAAAGCATGTATGAGCTGCCATTCCACTACTCTTTAGCTTTCCCATGCACCCTTGCCAATTCGTGAGCTCCATGACAGACTTGGGATCAGCTTTTTACACCTATGGGGGATTTGCCTATTTTGAGTAAGCCTGCTTTATGCTAGTTTTGGATGCCTCCTTATGCATTCGACCTCTTGATGTATTCTATATATTCAAAAACCTATGTTATTACAGGGTTGGCTATTTTACACTTAGTTAATATAATTTTGTGTTACAGCTCCATATTCAGTCTCCATTGTTAGCAATTTTGCATGATCAATTGATAATTGTTGTGGGTAAAATTAATCTACTGCTGGCCTAAATTTCTACACTTATGGCTATTCCACCATCTAGCTACTATGGATCTGAATGCTAAATCTAGAGTCTCCATTTTTTGTGAATCCGGTATCTGTTCTGAGAAGTGTACAATGAACTGTTCTGGTTCTGACAAGCCATCAAAAAGAGGTAGGACTCTTACATGTGCACCAAGCCATCTAAGAGATTTGGTAATTCTGGCACATCTATGTCCATGCAGCTCATAAAGTCTATTCTACCAATTTTCTAGACCGTCATCTGAATCCATCATGCAGGAGCTGTCACACTGCCAATCCATGATACCTTCGGCAGTAGGATCAACATAATCTTCTTCCTTAGCTGTGATGTTGTAGATGTGATCCAGAACATTCTGATCTTCGTCTCTGAGTGGTTCTGTGTACCTTTCTCCTTGTGAGGGGTCCATTGGTACTATGACTCTCAAATCTTTCCCTTCGAAAGTCATCTGTCTCTTCTTAAGGTTAATGACTGCATCATTGTCTAATTCCCACTCAATACCTAGCAAGGCTGGGTAGGGGTTGCTGTCGTCAATGATCTCAATAACTTCAAAGTCTGCTACAATATAGACGCCATCAATATCTACTGGGACATTAGGGAATCATCCTAGGGGCACAATCTTCTGCTAATTGGCTAATCGCAACTGTATAGGGGACCACTCAAGGGTAGGTTTTCCCATTTGTTCTCAGGTTTTCTTAGTTAAGACATTTACCTCTGATCCTAGGTCCAAGATAACATCAGTAATATCATACTCTCCTATCTGAGCATTCAATCTCATTTCCCTGCCATTTCTTCTGACTCTATTAACAGCTTTTTCTTGACCAAAACTTTGCTGAGGTTTGCAGGAAGCAATAACTTTCTGCAACTCACTTGAAGCATTCTGATTTCTTAAGAGCTTCAGACAACTCAGTAAAAAGGAGGATAGTGTACTTACTTTATTCGTCGAATATCCTTGCGGCTGCGACTGCTACTGGTGTGGTTGCGTAGGTGCTACTGATGTGCTAGGATCGACAAAATATTTCTTGTCTTCCATGAATGTCTCTTTTTCTCTATTGATATCAAATGCGGGGACTTTCTCGGGGGCCTTATGAACCCAAGCCTCATCAGGCTGTTTCTCCTTATTCTGTATGTGCATCGTAGCTCCACTCTGGGTAACAACATTAATGGCTGGGGCAGGTCTTTGCTCGATGGAAATCATCTAAATATTCTGAGTAGGGGCATTGTTTCTTTCCTGAATCTTAGCTATCAACTACGGGCACCGTTCGATCACATGATCTACTGCTCGGCAATACCGACATGTCGTAGTTGGGTTCTAACAGTCTCTCACTAGATGCCCAGCCTGGTTATAGTTGTAACACACAACCTGGCATCTTCCTCTTCCGGCCATACCACCACGACCATGAACTCCAAAAGCACCTCTACCTAATGCACCACCGCAGTAACCATAGCCATCATCGCTCTGTCCCTCATTTTGTACCCGATAGGCGTCGTAGGTGCGCTCTCTCATGAGGTCATAACTGCGACACTCATCTTCATTATGTCCTACGGACTTATAGAATTTACAATAGGGGTTCTTGGGGACTGGTGCATACCTCTGTAGCAGATAGCAGTCTTCAGGTCGATGCTAACCCGTTGTTCTACAGAGCTCACAATATAGAACTGGTGGTTGAAATGGGTTTGGCGCACCAGTATTCAGGTAATTTCTGACAACAGGACACTGTTCCCTGGCGTGTCCTTGTGTCTGACATTGTGTATACCAAACCTCCTCTCGACTGGCTTTCCCTTTCTTCATATCGCGAAGCTCCAGAGCCATCGCTGCCAACTGTGCTTGAATTTGAGTTAGACCAGAATTATCCTCGACAGGAGCAGTTTCAAGATTCATCACGATTTCCAGAGCCTCTTGCTGGTCAGCAACCTTCTATTGCATGAGTGGAGTTCTGATATGCGGTAGAAACGCTGCAATGAACCATTCCTTGTGCTGCGTAGGTCCAATGGTGAAACTGACTTGGTCTAGTAGAACTTTGAACCTCTGATCAAAGTCCCACACTGATTCACCACGCCTCTGCTGAATCTCTTTCAATTCAGTGATACACTACGACTCTGATTTCAGCTTCTTAAATTCCTTTATCATTGCTTCTTTTATATCAGTCAAGACATGGTTCTGAGTGCTGAAAAACTTCATGAACCAGGTCAAAGTGCGGTCTCTCAAATAAGTAACTAGTTGCGCTCTTTTAGTATCTTGATCCGTAATGTTCTTAGCAGTCCACACTGCTTCACATAAAAACCAGAACTATTCTGGATCCTCTGATCCAGTTCCTTTGAAAACAGGGAGCTTAATATCATCATTCATGTGGGCCATAGTGGATCTAGGGGGAGTTGGAGGGGGACTGTGTTGTAATGGATAATTCACCTAATAACCTAGGTCTGGGGGTTACCAACATACTAGACCTTGCAGACAGTTTGATTATAAAAGTACAAATAGGAAATAGGGAAGTAGCAGGAACTTACTTGTAATAAACGAAGGTTGATCCAAGCTGATTCCTTCCTCTTTGTTCCACTCTTATAATCTCCAGGATAATTCCTCCTTCAACCTGTTAACAAAAGGTTCTTCCAATATACAATATGATTCATATATAAAGATGCAGGTTAGGTAAATCACATATTATAATGAAATATAAATCTTTACCAAACTCAACACATGAGACACAATATGGAAGAAGTAATCTGCTTTATTAACAATAAAAGAGGGAGTTTAGGTTACAACCCAATGCCTGTACAAGGGACTCCTCTGTCACCAAAGGACTCTGAGTTTCTCTGCTCCAAAGGTTCTGTAGTAAATCCACCAGCATAACTTTGCTCTCCAAGTATATCTATCAAACCCCTCCCCAAGGCCTCTATTTATATAGGTGAAATGAGGCAGTTCTCGAAGGTTAGGGAGGTTGCAGCAGTTAATGGGATTAAGATAAATAAGATAACTAATCTTCCATTAACGCGTGCTTTTAAAAATTAATTTTGAGGGAGATATGCGCGGGTCTGTAGTAAGGCAACCCGCGCATCATGCGTGACTTTGTATAAGGACAACCCGCGCATAGATCTATGCACGACTTGCTGAACTTGACACCCGCGCATATGCGCGACCTGCTAATAGGGAGAGTCGTGCATACATCTCAACTCTCAAAATAGCAAAGTAACCAGCTGGATAAAAAGGGAATGTGTTTCAGCATCAATCAAGGTATAATGAAACTGGGCAAACCTCAATCCATATGTGTCCTTTTGTGTGCCAACCTGAGGGATGTCAGCACTCGGACGGAGAGGTGCCAATCAGCTGTATAACAGATGCCCCCTAATGTGTGAGGTCAGAGGGGAACGATGGCCGAAATACATTATAATACTAACTCTGGAGAGAACTCAGAAGTCCAGTGGAGCAGAAGGAGTACCTGAAACCAATACATAATAATGTCATATACAAAGCTATATCTGAGGATGCTATGTTCAATTTACTGGAACACTAGCTCCTTTACAATATGAGAATACATCATAGAATACGGGTAAAAACCACGTATGTACAAAGGTGGATCAAAGCCACAAGATAACAATGATGAGTCTTCAAAAGATCTGGAAGCTGGATATATAAAAAATGGAACATAGTCTTGCGCAACTTAGTTCATAAGTGGAGAACTAAGGTCTTCATCCAAAATCCCAAAGAACCAGTACAATCCAAACCATGTGAATAAGGGTAAGCTGAAGTCGAACATGGAGAGAATTCAACAGTTTGTCAACCAATAGATGATA
>LPNX010161484.1:59475-90568 GCA_001517045.1 Pseudotsuga menziesii | reverse complement strand
ATCTTGGTCTTTTTTAGTTAGCTCACTTAAATTTATCAATTTTGGTCATTTATCCCTTGAAGAAAACTATGGTGACCAAAATTTTTGGTCTCCTGGTCACTAATCTCTCATTTTCCACTAGTGATATGAATTCCAAAACGCATGCATGATATCTCAATGGATAGAGGATTCAGTGACCAATCTATCGGTATGAACTTCGCTCAGTTGTGTACCATGAATGGTAGGGTTTACACCCCTAGAAGACACAGAGAAACATTGATTTTCCTCTAAGAGGGCTAATTTTCAATTTTTTAGGCCTTCGATCGAGGTATTAACATCCCTCGATCGAGTTTTTTAAATAAGCTCGATCGAGGTTTTATTAAAACCTTGATTGAGCTATGGTTTAAACCTCTTTTTATAAATGTTTTTGCATAAGGACCTAGATCGCAGCTTTAAAACCTCGATCAAGATTTTCTTAAAACCTAGATCGAGGTTTTTTTAAAACCTAGATCGAGGTCTTAAAACCTAGATCGAGGTTTTTTTAAAACCTAGATCGAGGTCTTAAAACCTAGATCAAGGTATTCTTAAAACCTAGATTGAGGTTTTGTTAAGCCCTCGATTGAGGTGTTATGACCTCGATCGAGGTACATTTTTGTGTTTTTTTCCGAAAGCGCCTTGCCAAAAAGTGTAACCCAACTCCATGGATGCACCTAAGTGTAATAGTGTAGACTTTGTTGTTGAAGCATATATTTTCATAGCTCCGCGTATCCTATTCACTTGTAGTTTTGGGTGGTCTTGTCAATGAGAAATAGAGATATCAAGTGTAACCATTGATCAAACCTCAAAAGTTATTTCAATGAAAAAACAAGTTTCTTCTTAAACCTCAAAGACTCATTAAATTTTTTTGTATCGTCTTTTTTGAGCCATTGAATATTTTACTTGATTTATAGATATTTGTTGTTTTTAAATATTTTGGAAAGTGGGAGACACATGCATGTTTGAAAGATTATGAAATAAACCTCTTACCTTGATTTTAGTATAAAGAGTTCATCGAATGAAAATATATGTTTAAAAGCATTTGTGTGTTGGATTGGTTTAGTATTATAAGTCACAACACCATTAGTTTCACCACAACTCCTTGAAACTAATTGAATTACCTTTCAATGCTTAATCTAAAATCATCCAAGATTCTATTTTTGATATCACCAACAAGATTAGGCTAGGTCTTTGGGTTAAGATGGTGACTTAACACTCCAAAGCCACAAAACTTCAAAACTAGATTGATTAAAGAGAATCAAATCCATTAGTATAAAAGAGTGCGTTCTAGAAAAGCACGTGTAACACATGTGTTAGGAATGAGGTCAATCCGGATTAGTAAGGGTGGTACCCCCTCTTTCTTATTTGGTGGGATATGAGTACATTACAGTATTTCAGTTAAGTGAAAATTCCTTAGGATGACATCACTTTCTTGATATATCTAGTCTATGTGACTTATCCTAGATTGAGAACTGTCCTACCCAGCCACCAATTATGAAGTGGTAACCATAGTTTATTTTATTAGGGAATCACATAGGTTGTTTTAAGTGGGGAACACTTTCAATACCTGAGATAGACACAAAGTTGTTTCATCTCCTTGGGAGGGTGAGTAGCCAAGAGATAACACTTGCACCCTTTGTGATTAAAGAATAGTGTAACTGTTTCTCGTACCTTCACTATTTAGAAAATTTTGAGGTGTGATGTCCCTCAAGAACTACTAAGTTTTGGAAGGCCCTATAAAAATAAAACTTTTCACTAAACCTAAATTTTTTGGAAAGAAGTTTTCTTGTTGCTTCCTTAGGGACATTTTTAGTGGCATGGACACTTTTATTTTTGTTGGAGTCTAGATTTCCTTTAAAATTGTTTCATTACATTTTGGTATATTTATTCAATTCTAAAAAATCAAACATCAAAGTGGCTTCTCTCCCGACCCGCCAATCATGGAGGCAGCGAGGCAAGTCACCCGAACATGAAGGCCCCGCCAAAACACATATACAAATACAAAAACAAAACTCAAGCCTGATTTGAAACTGAACCATTTTTAAATTCAATTAACAATAATAGAGAAGATCAACATCAACCTAATCCTGCACCATCTACAAAAATAGTTGATAATCTTTCTCCATTTGAAATTGAAACAATAAAAAATGATAGAGTTGATCTTGCTAATCCACCTTTGAATATTTGAGACCCAGTAATACTTGCGGTAAACAAATCATTGGATAACCTAAACCGTATTTTCACATATTAAAATAACGTGCAAAATCCTACACTTAACCCGTTGGCTTCTTCAGAATCTCTAGGAACCACACAAGTCCATCCCCAAATGGTGGCTGGAGGAGGAAATACCTCCGATTCAACCCCAATGACAATCCAAATGGTTAGTGTGCATGTTAATAACATAAATTCAACCAGCACTTCAGTTCCAGTTGGTACAGTTCCAAGTTCCAATCCTGGAATTAAATCCACTTCATATACATGTATCCCTACTGGAGGGTGTACCTTACCAAATATGGGTTTCCCATATGGTTGGGATCATCAAGGTCAAAACTTACAAGGAGTTAATTTGAATCCTTTTGGTCAACCAAATACTTGTCTAGGCTCCACTTCTAGAGGAAATTCTACACCTTGGAATGGTAATATTCTTAGTGGAGGAAATAGACCTTGGAACATGAATACCAATTGGAGAAATCATCCACAAATGAGTGGAAATGTCCCAGGAGTTTGTCCTCCTACTAATCCTAGCACAATGTCTGGGGGAAACCTGACACCCCCAACGACCACTATGCCAGGGGACATTCCACCTATCAATAATGTCTCAAACACGAGTGGTATGGGTCTTGGAAGTAACTAATATTTCAGGAACCTACCCCCATGGGGGGATAATCTAGATTGGAATACTTCTCAATTGCGAGGAAAATATCCTTGGAATGGTCAAATACAAGGAAACTATCAACCTTGTTATAGTCCACATCTACAAAGAGGTAATTCACCTTTCAATGCCATCCTGCAATGGAATGGAAAAAATCTTGGGAATAATCAATATTTATTGGGTCCTCCTTTTCAAGGAGACAATCCACCTTGGAACATAAATCAAACTGCAAGTCAGTGGAACTATCAAGTTCCACCCACATATCAAACATCTAAGATGACTCCTATCAGATCACTGTTTCTAGCCACATTGAATCTACTAGATTTATCCCGGCTGACCAATGATCATGTTCTACATATGAATGGATGGCCAACCATACCATCCAAAGTTCCCTCAGGAATACCCAATTTCGATGGATGACCAGAGGACCATCTGTTAAATCATGTGATGACATTTCATTTATGGTGTTCATCCAATTCCCTAGTTGATGATAGTATTAGGTTGAGGTTATTTTCGAGGACCTGTTGCTATTGCAACCACTACCCCAAAAAAATTTGCATTTTTTAGGGCCCCCCTTTAATTGCTTAAGTTTTGGATCTTACTTGGACCAAATCTACCGACCCAGCGACTATCTTTGGTTTTTTTTACCTGATTTGTTGCCAACTGATTGTGCGATTTTGGGTTGCGAAGTTTTCAACCTATGAATATTTTTGCGTTTCACCTGCAACTACTAGCTAAGTCTTGATTTTATAGCCGGTGTCTTACCTCAAACAGTTTTGACTCGAGAAGACCGATATCGGCATCTATATTCCCTTTTTGTATCCAATGATTTGGGTCTTTTAATATTTTCTCTACTGATTGTGTCTGGCGCTGCAACATTGGAGGGGTCACACGAAGGCCTTAGCGTCTAGTTTCTCATGGAGAATACCGATAGTTGTGGAAATTTTTTTATTTTCGATTCGCCACAGTCGGAGATGTTTTCACCTCGTGCACCGAAAGGTTTTGCAAATGAACTTTATTCTAGTAGCCAAACAGCGTTCCTTCACGCTCGTGCGGCAGTAAATGTCTTTCCTTTTGTTTTCCTATATATAACTAGTGGGGTTCATTGTTGTAATTACCTTTTGACTATGGGTGTTAAGAGTTGGTGAAACCTATGTATTTTTACCCATTTTGGACAGTGGTTATGAAGTGAAGATTACGTTGATAAGTAGTGGTTAGTTTAGGTTATGACCTGTCATGGTTTGATAAGTAGTGGGTTTAGGTTTTCATTGGAAGTATAGGCTTGTCACGTCGGTCGTTGGGTTGAAAAGAGATTTCTCCTCGACCTCTCGGTCTGTTTTAGTAAGCTTTACTTACGACCAAACCATCTATATTTTGGCCTAGATGACTTTTTCCATAGTTTCTACCTACTCCTAGGTTTTCCTGTCGTTCCATTTAGAGATGTTTTTCTCACAACATTGGGTGCGTAATGATGAATCTGCGATGGACTGAGTTCTGTGGTGGCCATTTTTTACTTGGTCTATGTTTAAATGCGGTGATATGGGTTTGCGAGGCTTTAAGCCAAGGAATTTGTGTGTTATTTTGTTTTTTTACCTTGTACCCTCGTCGGAAGTGTTGGCCCCGGTGGCCAACGCGATGGCATCACTACATTTGTCTCTAGAGTTTTACCTCGCAGGATGTAATTATCATAGAATAAATCATGCGTATTTGTGAAAAAATTGTTTTGGGTTAATTTCTGGTTTAGGGTTTAGAAGATCCGAGGAATGCTTCAGTCAGAGCTGTGGATGAAATAGATTTCTGTCTCCCTTTTCTTCGACCTCACCTTAGGTTTTGGTGGAATGCAAGTCTTACAGTACAAAGTATTGTCCAATGAGTAAAGATAATATGGTAAATAATATACTGGTCAAGCTTGTTCTATGAAGAGATGAATTGAGAAAACAAGATATAGCTCCTGTAGTAGATATTCAGTTTTCTTATATGCTTTGAATGCATGTGATTTCTAATAGTAGGGATGATAAGACATATTTATTGTGTTTACTATAGGCTGAGTTCATATCTGATACCATGAAAAAGAAAGGCAAGAAAAGGGCCAAAGTTGCAGACAAAGAATCAGATGTAGAAATCATGCCTCGGATGGAAATAATATATGAGGACACTAAATTAGTTACCATGGCTAAACCTAATTTCAAGTGGGGGAATATTTATCATATGCTCTGGGATCATAAAGTTCTAGATGCTGGTTTGGAGGATCTAACCAGTTTTGACAAGATATTGAGGTCAAGAATTACAAAATTATCCACACGATTGTAGTTGTTTCCTTACTCCGAGGTGATTTATGGATGGATTTTATCTAAGGCTGATGCAAAAGGGATGATCATGTAGAATGTTGAAGATATAGGATTTGCGTCTTTCACCCCTACATTCATAGCTAAAGCTTACAATTTTCCAGCCTCAGAAGTCAGCATGACGAATGAACGGATAAATAGCCTGACTATTGATTACATTGATATTGCGAAGATGATGACAGCGGAAGGAAAGTCCTTCTGACAAAAGGCATCAGGGGAGTATGAGATTTCCAATTTGCACACTCCATATGGACTGGTAGCTCTAATGCTGAACAGGATATTCAGTAGAAATGATGGAATATTTTACAAGATTGGGTGGATACCTCTAATGTACCATGTAACCATGGAGGGGACTGTGTTCAATTGGGTAGATATCATAGATAACATTTTGTCCTCCTATATAACTGCATCCAAAGAAGGATAGCACCGGAGAAAGTATGATTTCTATATGGGATCTTTCCTGATTGACTGTATACTTTGCTTACATCCTTTTGAAAAGATAAATTGTAGTTGGAAGGAAGGAAAATACCCATATATGCAGCATACCAAATATTATGGGCTCACAAATATCACAACTTTTACAAGCTCATTTGTGAGGAATTCTTAATACCACTTTACCAATTAATTTTCCTGGAAGAATATGAATTCCTGTCTGAAGGTGATCAGGATTCCATAATGGAGTATGGAGACTATTTTTTGTTTGAAGAGGGTACCTACTTGAGGATGTTTGGGGGAACCAAGGCCCCTTCACTGCTGCCCAAGTATGCCACTAATTATGTAATACATAAAGAAGCAGCGAGACAATTTTTCCTAGATAGTTTCAGGAGATATTTATTTGAAATGAAGAAGGTCGTTTTCCCACCTATGCAATTATATGTTGGTAGTTATAAGTTCTCCAAGGTTAAAAATGCACTATATTTTGTGAAATATCTAGAAATATTTCATTTTGGTGAAAAGAGTTTCCACAGGAATGATGCTCGGGGAAAGGTGGCTGCACACTGTGCACTATTGAAAGTAAATTTCGAGTACTCTGATCATTTTGATAAAGATAAAGAAGTACATCGGAATGCTTGTAATTTGAATTATCTAAACAAGCATGTAAAGAAGAAAAAAATCATCACCAGAGGAAAAGGGAGCAACAATAGTAGCTCCAAACATAAAAGATGAGAAGCAGAAGCTGCGCGGAGGGAAAAGGAAGAATCAACTCAGAGGCTAGTAGAAGGTGTGAGTAAGTTACTGGCTGAAGAATCCCAAAGAGAAAAGGAAGAAGAGGAGCAAAAATAGAGGGAAGAAGAAGAAAGAATAAAAAAGGAAAAAGAAGACAGAGCAAAAGAAGTAGTTGAGAAGACAACAGAAGAGCTTAGAAGAAAACAATAAGAGGATATAGACACAGAAACTCAGGAACAAAGCTCTGCTCAAGATAATGCTAAAAACCCTCTTTCTACTTCAGGATAGATACTGACAAGAGGTCACCTCCCCATTGCTAAGTTATGATTGGTACCCTTTGCACTGTCTAAGTAGCATGTAGTTGCTCAGCTAGATGAAATACTTTTTGACCCAAAGCGAAAAAACATCATCTGGAGATCTAAGAAGACATTAAAAGTGGGGAACCAACCTGAGGTAACCACAGTTACTGAACAAACTATTGTGAAAAATGTAGATGAAGATAAAATCGCCTCATTTAGTGTTGCAACTACACAAGCGAATGCTTATAATATTAGCAAACTGAAAGGAGAAGTTGACCAATACAAAGACAAGGTGACACAAATGAAAGTAACCTTGAGAAAAGAACAAGGAGAGGGATGAGAGGAAAAAAGGAATTATGATGCCACTTTGTCAGATTTAGAAATGCCACAGAAAGGTTACAAGATCTTCAAAGCAAAGAGGGATGCATTGGTAGTATCAAATACCATTATCAGTGGAGAGAAAAAATACTTAGAGATAAAAATTTCAGAGATGGAAACACAAAAGGACACAACTGATACTGAAGCAGAGGGGTTGAGATCCCAAGTTGCAGAAATGGAGACACAAAACAACTCTTTGGAGACTCTATTGAAGGCATCAAATGAATTGAAAATGGATATCACGCTGCTTTGCAAGCACGTCCTCTTGCTCAGGAGGAAAATTTATCAAGTGCAGTTAAAACTGGAGTAGGCAATCTACAAGATTAAGCAAGCCGAGATCACGTTACAAGAAATATCAATAATATTGACCGACTTCAAAATAAGAACTAAAAGAATTACATAATTCATCAAGGGTCAATTGAGTTGGTTGGAGACCAATACAGAACTCCTAGAACATGCACCTGAAATGAGTATAGAGAATTTTCATTTTATGCACGAGCTCATGGATTTCAGCAGCGAAGCTGCTCCAAAATTAATAGCTGCGGTTGGAAAAACATTGGATAAATGCATGGAATTTTATAAAAGAGTGCTGACCACGCATAAAAGGTGCCATACCTCCTCAACTAAGAGACTTTGGGAATTTCCAGAACACGAAGAACAACTGAAGTACTTACATGACAAGATACAGGAAGATGAACTCATCATACAATAGGTTAAAGGCCTAAATGAGAAGATAATAAAGAGTTTGGTTGCATAGGCTGCATTCAGCAATTTCTTACTGGAAGACCATCTTACAGTCACTTCTCTAAGGGAATATAGATCAAATCACAACTATCTATACATGAGGTGTCAGTCATAATACTAGAGCCTATGGATTTTAGGACCATAGCAGAAGATATAGCTGCATGGATTGGCTAGGCCCACCTAGGCTATTTGGTTTTATTCACATGTGGAAAATTTTATAAATAATTTGCATTTATCCCAATTTTCCTAGTGAGCACACTAGAGGACAAAAATTTTGTAATTGAAAGGTTAAAGAAGCTGAAAGGGTAAGAGGTAGATGAAGGGTCACATATAATTTGTATAAGTAGGGGTAGGATAGAAGAGATAGAGAAATTTTTATGGCATGCATGATAAGATTTTTGTAAGGGGAACTATTTGTGTTTATAATAAAGGAGACTAAATTTCACTGGAGGAAGGACTGTATGAGATTCAATATGTTTATGTGGGTTTTTGAATGTGAAATACTTTTGTTTTCGCTTGTCGCATAACCGTGAGATCGTTCCAACCTGTTGAAATTTTTTGCAAGTTATAAATGATTTCATTATTCTATTTTGAATCTTGTCCAATGAATGGGTAATAGATGTTTTAACTTCACGAAAATATCTTTGTGTTATTTTTCTGTTGTGTTTATGTATATTGAATTTATCGACAACCTGCAGAATTCAACATGCAAACAATACAACATAGTACTCATATATATATATATATATTAATATTTGCTCCTTGAGTATATATTATGATAGATTAGAGTATATTATAGTAGACTAGTTGTTCTTTTATTTGGGTGATTAGGGGACAATTGATTCATGTAATACAAGAGGTAAGACCCTACATAGTTCACTATGCGGCTAACTAGTTGGGAGATTCTTGTTTTAGGAATCACTTGCATTTAGTTTAGGCACTTGCATATCATCCTTAAATATAAAATACATAAACGGTGGGCTGGGGCGCAACCGGTGTAACAGATTTAAAAAATTTCTTTAACTCTACAGTATTTGGGCCACCATTCACACAAATTCCCCATACTAGACGATAAATGATCTAATTCGAAAGGGTTATTGGGGAGGATCCCTACTATCGATACCTAGGTTTTTTCCAGGCATCAAAAAGACCCTCACGAGAACTGCTTTGAAATTGTACATTAAATTTCCACATAATACATTCATATATTTTTCATCTTTAGCCATGGTATTTTTGACATGTTTTCAATTACCTATCCGCTATGATACAGGCACTGAAATTTTAACTTCACTTAGGAAATCCACTTCTACTCACATATCTGATCCTATACATGAGTGGAGGAGACTTTGAAGGATTATTAAATAATAAATCCCAGATCAATTCTTAGCATATTGGTTTGTAAAATCATTATTACCTACTATTTGCAGAGATGGAGCTATGTCAGGAGCCATGACCAAAGAGAAACTCATTCAGAGTGCCATACAAATGGATTTGATATATTCACAATCAGGCACACTTTATGATTTAATACCTCTTGTTGCAAGACCTGCGTCTAATCCAGAAAGGCCATCAAAAAGACATCATTTTGATGGTGTGATTGGTTCTGTCATTCAAATTTATCAGCTTACCCAATAAATGGGATAAGTGTTGGTACAAAATTATCAACCCCCCAAGAAAATCGAAAACCTGCAAATCGTACCTAAACTTCATAAATCCTCATGGTTCAAGCCACAAAACAAAAAGGAAAAAAGAAGAAACAAAAGAAAAATCCAAATACTAATTATGCGATAAGATATGCACCTAGAATGAATAATCACCCAAAAGTCAATAAGGAGAAATAAAAAAACAATTATATTTGCAATTTTTTTCAAGGAGATCATCATACTCATGTATGCCCTCATATGGATGACATTCATCAAATTTTATCTCGACGCAGTGGACCATAACAACCTGTTGTGTTGAATCAACCTTTTTCACAACAACAACATATGGTTGTTGCAGCTTCATTACCCCCGCAAGGGGGAAACTAAGCAAACCCTCCACATGGGGGACAATACGACCATTTCCAACATCTTTGGATTAGATCATGAGGTTAATGTTCAAAAAAGGGCTCATTCCAATGACATGCCACCTATTGTTTCGGACACATCAGTATCAAAAGCAACTAGTTCTCTCACCATTGAGAAACAAACTATTAACATAGTGCCTCGACCTCTATAAGGGGTTCTAAAAAAAAAATTCATAATCTTAATGCGAAAGTAGCTCAACACGTTATTACAAGTCAGTCTTGGAGGTATTACAAAGTTTCCCCACTCAAAGAAAAGTAATATTTTCTTCCATTGGCATAGTTGATCAAAATGATACTAGTTTGATCACTTTTTACTTAGAACAATCAATAAGTAGGCTTCCATCACATGTTGCTTTTCATATTAAAGTGCTATCACATGGGATGAATATTTTTCGAACTATTATAGATGAAGGATCCTCTACTTGTGTCATGTATTTACGATGTTGGAAATGCTTAGGATCACCCACTTTGAAACCATCCCACATAATACTAAAGAATTTGATGTATACTTAAAGCAAATTAAATTGGGAGGTAAAATAGTTTAAGTTGATGTTGAGGTAGTGGATGCACCCATATATTACAATATGCTATTGGGACATAATTAGATACAAGCAATTATGATAGTAGTATCTTCAGTATTCTGATTAATTAGGTCCCCCCACCGAGAGAATATTATTACAATCAATCAATTATATTACTGCATACCTAAAACCAGTATCCACTCAAATGTACATTTTGTGGGGAGTTCAAAAGTAGTAATTCAAGATGTGGGAGTTGGGATATTCAAAGACTCCTCCCTCAAGGGAACCTTTGCAATCCCACCACCAACATTTACCCCTAAAACTACTATATTTTTCACCATTACATTAGAATTTAACTTTCCATTAACTATTTTGACCAAAAACACTACAGTGGTGGGTTCCACTTTGTCAAACGGATTTACGGTAAAGGACATCCAAGTTCAAACTAGTGAAGGAAAGGATATCCACTCAAAAATACTTGATGAAACTAGGAGTATTACACCTTTGTCTACTATAGAAATGTCATATCAAGCAATTCAAAATGATTCAATAGAATTGGATCAAAATCCATCTCCACTGGAGGAATATGATCTATATACGTCACCCGTATGGGCTATCAATACTCCCGACATTCATGATATCTTAGATCAAGCCTTTTCATCTGATGAATCTATCATGGAAGTCATGAATATCTCATAACGACCCTGGGAGGACATGCATCATTTGTCATCATTTCTTTCTAAACCAGATTCATTCTAGAGGTTAAACCTAAAAATGTTTACCTTGATGATGATATGGAAAGGTACCAATGCCCTGTCCAAATACACAATGTGCTTTCAGAAGAAAATTTGACAAACATTTCAAAAACCATTCCTACCAATATATCCATTAAGCTTGACATCATTGAGAATATCAATATAGGTGCAAATTTCTCTCCATAGGAAATCACACAATATATTGCTCTATTCAAAGAGTTTCATGATGTTTTCACTTGGTCATATGAAGAAATGTCGAGCATCGATCCTAGAATTGTCGAACATGAGATAAAACGATATACAAATGTCAAACTTGTATGACAAAAATTACGTCCAGTAAATCCTAAGAAATATCTTGCCATCAAGGCAGAAGTGGAAAACTTATTGGAATCTGGCTTCATTTACCTTGTACAAATGGCTAAAGGGGTATCCAATGTTCTTCCATTCAGTAAAAGGAAAGGAAAATCTGAGTCTATACTGACTTTAGGATTTAAATTTGGATTTCCCAAAAGATAATTATCCCACTTCCTTCATTGGTTAGATTATAAATGAGTGTTCCGATAACAAAATATTTTCATTTATGGATGGATTCTCCAGTTACAACCAAATTCAGATTAAGAAAGAAGACCGACATAAAAATACTTTCATTTTCCTATGGGGCACTTTTGTGTATCAGAAAATGAATTTTTTCCTTAAAAATGTTGAGGCTACTTTTCAAAGAGCCATGTCATATGCTTTCCATGATATTAAGAAAATCACTGAGGTTTATCTCGATGACTTGACATCAAAACTATGAGAAGAGTTGAAAATTATGCACATTTAGGTTTTGTTTTCCTTTGATTTCCACAATATAACATTAGTTTGAATCCACATAAATGCATAATTTGCATGTATTATGGGATATTACTTGCTTTTGTTAGCCCCAAGAGTTAGCTCAAGCGGTCGAGAAACCGTAGTTAGGCCTCCTGGCAAGTGAGGTCGCGGGATCCATTCTCCTCGACGCTCTTGGGGTTAGGCATGAAGTGTGCCGAGAGTGAGGCCCCTTCGGGTGGGCCCTCTTGAAATTATTCCGTGGATGTAGCCCGTCGGTCAAGCCGGCGGGTGAACCACATTGAAAAAAAAAATTACTTGCTTTTCTTGTATACAAGGATGGAATACAGGTAGATACCCTTAAGGTTGAGGAAATAATGCAGTTGCCCTCCCCAAAAACCATTATTCATATTCATAGCCTACAAGGAAAAGAAACATTCTTGAGAAGGTTTATTGTTGATTATGCCGAAATTTCTAAAGGTTTAATGCATCTCTTAAAACAATATACATTGTTCATATAGGATGAACAAGATCAACGATATTTTGATGCAGGGAAACAATCCCTCGTGTCAACCTTGGTGCTTATTCCCCCATACTATACTAGATATTTTTTTCTATATTTGGCTACAATCGAATCGACGTGAGCAATGGTTTTGATCCAAGAGGATGATTCGTCTAAAAAAAATGCCATATATTATCTTATTAAGGTCCTTGATGGGCTTGAATTTAGATATTCCTAGATGGAGAAGTTATCCCAGGCAGCAGTTCATGATGTCCAAAGAATTAGACATTATATACTTCTAAGAAAAACAACTGCAGTGGTTGAAATGAAACCCATGCGACACATTTTATCCTATGAAATCATAAATGGATAGTAATTTTGCAAGAATTTGTTCTCGAATTCATAAACGCTACAGCCAAGGGGTTTTAACATCTGTAGAACTAGTGTCTGAGTTACCCATCAATAAACAGGAAACAATAACAGAAGAGTCTTGGGAAGATGAACAATTTTTTTCATTACCACTACTAATCCTTGTTATGGAACATTAATTATATATATCCAAACCCAAAGGATTGATGCTCAATTTTGTAGCATTGTAAAACATCACATCTGATACCAAGCATGAAGATATGTCATTATTGGGGATAATTTATACCGTAGAGGAATATAATAAATTCTAAGACGTTTTTTAGTTCATGAATAAGTTGATAAAGTATTGAATGATTGTCATGCAGGAGCATGTGGCAGTCATATTTCTGGATGGGAAACTGCCCAAAAATATTGTGTGGAGGGTAATTTTGGCCCAAAATATTTAAATATTGCATTAATTCTGTTAAAAAGTGTCATCCTTCATAGATATATAAAAGAAACATGCACGCACATACCACTCCATTACACCCTGTAGTAACTGTGGGCCCATTTTCAAAATGGGCCATTGATTACTTGACAATCAACTCACCTTCATCTAATGGACACCACTACATCATAGTATTATTGGACTACTTTACAAAGTGGCTTGAGAAAATGACTACATTGGAAAACACAACAAAAACTGTATCATATTTCTTATTCAATCATGTTATAACTAGGTTTGGTTACCCAAAGAGATCATCGTAGACAATGGTAGCCATTTTAGGAATTACTTTATGGACGAACTTACGACCAAGTTAGGATTATGGTAGGACTTTTCCTCACCATATTAACCCCAATGCAACAGTCAAGTAGAAGACATCAACAAGGTTTTGAATACCATGTTGTAGAGAATGATTAATAAGAACAAAACTAACTGGCATATGATGTTGTTCTTTGCTCTCCGAGCTTACCGCACCTCAGCTAAAATGGTGACTAGTTTCAGTCCTTTCCTGTTGGTTTATGGAGAAGAACTTGTGTTGCCAATTGAATGTGACATCCCTTCATTAAAAATGGTTATCAAAATCTTACCTAACACTTCTATAGAAGAAGAAAGAATCCTCCACCTTCATTCTCTTGATGAAACTATAATATATTCCTCATTAAATGTTAAAGCATACAATAAAAGAGTCAAATCCCAATATGACAAAGTATCCTGTCCTCGAGTCTTTTTAGAAGGAGGTTTGGTTTTGGTTTATGACCAATACAATGATAAAATAGGAAAATGGAAATTTGTACCTAAATGGTATGGCCCACTTGTTGTCAAAACAATGTTAAAAAGAGGTGCATATGAGTTAGGAAAATATGATGGGGAACTCTTTTTGGAGATTAGAAATGGTCTCTGTCTGAAGAAATACATTGCATAGGTACTGAGGCCTTGCAACATTTTTGTTGTATTATGTTTTATTTTATGTAAAAAACTTTTGTACAATAGTTATTCGATGCACAAACCTTTATTGGTTTGTATCTGTACTTGGTAGATGTCATTGGAAACTTTTACTTATTTGGGATATGCAGATGGTGCCAGCTGTGGCTCTTGGAACATTGCTTTTTCTGCATGGGTAATATTAACACCTAAAAATCAATTTCTTAGTTTTGGAGGATATTTCCTTAGACCTGTGACCAAAAATGTTGCATACTATATCACAACTATTGAGCTTCTATTCGAGGCTAACACCCTTGGAATCCAACGAATTACTATTAAACTAGACTCAGAACTTGTTGTATTGCAGTTAAATGGTCACTATCAAGTTCGTGATCCTATGTTTTTTAGAAAGTTTCTATGAGTTCATCTTCTAGAACGTCATTTTGAAATCATAAAGTATAATCATGTTCCTAGAATTTAAAATAGTCTAGATGATTCCTTAGCTAACTACATACAAGATTGGAATATTTGTCATACATCATTTCGATAAAGAAAGCATGCATATTGAATGCATGGCAACATAATTGAGCAAAATATTTCAAATCATTAGTAAAATTCAAAGTAACATTCATTTCTATAAAGTAAAATTGATTACATCATAACCCAAAATGCGTGTTTAAGTTCAAGAATTTTTTGCAATAAAATTGCACACACCAGAAAGAGTAGTATAAACACTTTCTCCCCTTTTATACTTTTAGTCAAAATAAAATATAAAAAAAATCATAAAAATTGAAATATATGGAAAATTCAAAAAACACTTTTGAAGTGTTTCGACTTCTTGATCGATCATGAATACGCACCTACAACCGACATATTACCAAGTAAATGGTTCATTTCTTCTGAGATACATCCTCGAAATAGGTGATTCCTAGAATAATGGTAAAAACTAAGTGTTCTACTTATCTTTGTTATTTCAAATATTAAATGCATATATTGAATCCTATTGGTTTCCTAAATGGTCGGGTTATGATAAATTTTACAGGACGTTGGAGAAATGGACATGTTCAAACTGTTTTATCCAGGATTTGAAAGATAGACCACGATTCATGGTTTTTTTATGGTTTTGGTAGTTTTCACAAGAATCGGTCTGAAGTAAAACCATAGCTCCTTTGTCCTACTTGGCAATAATCCCATATTTGATAAAAACTGTAGTTAATTGGTTCTATTTCACCGTCTGCCGACACATAATCCTGCTTCAAATAGGCTACATATGGAGGGAACATCTGAAAGAGTGTGCACAACTATCTCAACCCATGTTTGCAATACATATCCTTTCCTTGGACTGACTTGTACTATTAAAATATAGGTGCACGGCCTTCCAACACATGTTCCCTCTTATGTACTATATCATTCTTTATTCTTTTTCAAGCTCATACATGAAAAAACACTAAAAAATAAAAAACACAAAAATAAAAAAAATGAAGATTATTGAATCTATTCATAATTCATCATGGAGAAAATGGAAATAGTCATTCCTTGTCTCCCTTGAACACATCTCCTTGCATTAGTTATAACTACACCATTTACATTTGACTAAGAAAGTTGTACTAGTAATCTGAACAGATATCCACTGGTAGGTTATCTTTCATTAATTAATATGGAATTGGTGAATTTCACAATGGTTGGTTACTCAACTCTTATGTTTCCAAGTGTCATTATGCATCATGTCATGTGTTCAAGGGAAGTCAAACCAGTGTTGGCCATTCCCCAAATATTCATGACCAATCATGTCAACCTTCCTTGTGTCAGTATATAGTGTTGGATCTTGCATCTCTACCTAATTATATAAACCTATTGATCTCAGTTTTGCTTCAGTTGATGTGGTATGCATTAAGGCCATCCTTCTGATGGATTCATTCCTATCGACACCAAATCATCATTTAGGAAATGGATCTAGGAACCCGAGTCAGTACCTTGTGTTACAGCTGATTTTACCACACATGGTAGAACACACATTTATGGCCTTTGTTGTCCCTCTGCAGTCTCTTTGGACTCCATGGACTATTTTTGTACCTTTGTTGTTTCCAAGATCATCCCTAAAAACACCTATTATTTTCCATACGCAAATTTTTAATCCTTTCTCGCGTATATACGTGGATATAACCCTTAAACCGGTGTGCATCAGGATGTGTGCAAAAGGCCAAATATTTTGGAGTTTTCCTTGATGTGGATCCCAGTCACTTGTCTATTGACCTTCCATATGCCTCAAGATCGCTCGGATTTGACCTTCCATATGCCTCAAGATCCCTCGGATTTGACCTTCCATTACCCCATTGAAGCACTATATAAGAAACCCTTTGGATACATTGAAGAAGAGGAATTGAAGAGCAAGAAAACTATAGTCCATTGTTGTCATAGCTTGATTATACTTGAGTCTGAATCCCTTTGTCCCTTGGAGCACATTGTGTTCTTCCCAGGCTTGCCTTTTCTTGTGAGCTTTCTATCAAGATACGGAGGATTGAGGTGGTGGAGGCCCAGGTGGAGGAATCGGTTTCTCCAGTTCGCAGACGTGCCGACAAAGGTTGTCATTCTTGTAATCTATAATTTATATTAATAGAAATATCTTTTCATGTCCAATGATGTGCATTTGAATGAATATTGAATCCATGGATTCTTTTAATTGCTTATACATTATTGATTATATATGCTAGAGTAGGTCTAACACCATTATATAGCATGCTTGTTTTGTTTGCTAATTGTTGAGAGAGCAAATTAATAACACAAGAGGGATTGGAAAAGCTCAACATGGATCTACATCAACCATTAGGAATAAGGTATGTTTTGAGGTCCTTTAGTGTTAGATGTTTATATCTCTTGCATATTGGGAAGGGATTGATTTCTGCAGTTACTCTATCTGTTGTGGTACCCCAAGCCATAGGAAGTTTTCTCCATAATAGAATTGGCAACCATACTGGGGATGTTCCTTTTTTTTCTTTGGGGTTTGGGGGCACAACGTGCTTGATATTCTTGACTTGCTCTTTGTTTGTCCTTGTTTCTGTGTTGCGGTGTCGGATTTTAGAGTATGTTTATCCATTGACAATCCCTTTTATTGGTTTGACCCTTGGCCTGCTTTTTACCACTGTCTTCTCTGTATACATAGGTTTTTTGCCAAAAGTCACATACATATGCATATTTTTGGCCAAAAGTTGCGTATACATGCAGGTTTTTGGCCAAAATCCCTGTATACATGTAGCTTTTTGGCCAAAAGTCTCATATATACACAACTGTCCTTTAAACAGTCATGTACATCATCCCTTTTGGTGAGTTTGATGTTGTGGGAAGTTGTTGGGTGGGTTGTGAGTGTGGTTGGGTCTTCCTTGGTTTTGATGTTGTATGTTGGATGCTTCTTTTGTGACCAGAGACCATCTTTTCATTGATTTTTATTTGAAAGTAGTTTTAATCATTTATCCTTTTTGTTTTTCCATTAATGCATCACTCTTTCTTGTCTCGGTGTCTTGCTGGGATTGTGTTTTATACTTGTTGCGGAGACTGAGAGTTTTAGATGACTTTTATTGCATTTTTCATGCTTTTATATTGAAAAATACAAAGTAGTTTAACTCTTAGTTGCATCTTAGATATGGATTTGAGGAGGTACTTGCATTGGATTTCCTGGATGGGAGTTGTGTTTAGTCTTTCATATAGGAAGGATTGCATTGTCATTCAGAAAAGAATATATATTTATTCATCTCATGTAGTGGCATACCATGTTTTTCATTCTACGAGATTGCACTTGGAATTGCTTGTTAGGTGTGCAATTTTATTTCATTGCTGAGTCTTCATATCATTAGTTGCACAACCATTTCCCTTTGAGTAATTACATCCATTAAAATCAATGCATAATTTAAAACAAAGTACACATTTTTCTTTTATAGGGTTCACCAACAAGAATAAGTTTTAGGGTCTTGGAATAGTTCATTGTGAGTTAATTCTCCAATACCACTAAACAAAACAATTAGGTGTCTGTCCAGTTGAGAGATAAATCCTTGATATAATTAGTGTTTCTCAGGATGCTCCTCTTACATGGGAGTTAAGCACGAGGAAGTGTACATGATTGTGATTAGGATGACCCCTGGTCACTTTCTGTGAGTGCTGGAGATATTACCAGGATTGTATTTGTATCAAGGGGCTCTTTCAAGAGTTTTGGTCTTTTCTACCCTGCCCATACGGTCAATCCCACCTTCGACTGTCTACATGAGCATTGATTATATTGAGGTGACCTTAGTTTCATTACCTAGGTATCACAGGGGGTACTTACAGAGGTTATTCTATAGGTGTCTGGCTAGGTGGGGGTTGGACAGCACAATCGCTTGATGCGTTGAAGATGAGGGCCACTATAATTGGTTACATAACTCCTCTTGTAGTGTATGGGAGTTTCAATCCTCTCCTAGGCGAGACATACCTGTTGCACTCGGGAGCTCACATATCCTCACCTTGGTTTGCTTGTATTTTGTCTATCGATTTTCTTAGGAGTGTGCTCTTTTTAAGCTTGTTGGCCTTTGGGATCACAGTTACTTAAGTATATTTATGCTCTCTTGAGTTCAGGTCCTTTTATATTCGGCATGCCTGGTATCCTATCACCCATCCTTGGTCCTAGTATCGACCCTGGTGTCAAACTTGGGGGCATCACAACCCCTTACCGTGCTCATAGATTTGGGAGTGGTCACATTCTGCTACTATACTCCATTTGTGGAATATGTTTACTCCCTTCTCTTAGTCTTTACACCGATGGTCACCCCCATGGGGGTGGTAGTGGATGCATGAACGTTGGGTCTACACCTTACTTTCCTTTTTTTATGTCCCATCGTTCACTGCAATGTTTCCTTTGGGTGTAGTTTTCATGATCATTCCTCCGTATATCCTATAGTCTGGATTTTTTATTGACTATTTTGGGTTGTTTTGGACTAATATGGTCATAATATAGGGTCCAATTTTTGTACACTCTCTCCGAGGTTTCAACCCGTTCATTCCTATCATAGGTATTATGTCTGAACTAGAATATAGGTTAGGATATGACATGTGCTTTCACTTATGCATTTTCTTATGACCGTTCCATTTTAACCTTAGGTACGTATCCATTCCATGGTGTCACAGAACCTTCATGTTGCATTTATAAGTGACACTATGCGAATGGTAGAGCTTTCCCATACGTAGAGCTTTCCTATACATGGGTGCCCTAGTTAGATGCTTGTTGCATTTGGTGCCCATGCTACGTTGCCTCCTTTAGGTTGCGGGAGTCCTTTGTATAGTATTGCCATGACTTTGAGCAAGAGCTTCTTACTCCTCTTGACCTTTATGCTGGCCATTTTCCCTGGGACTCCCTTGTATATGTCAAGTTGTAATTGCATTATCATGAGTTTTGCTTTCCTTTTTGAGCCTTATGTTGGCTTCCTTGACTTTGATTATCAGCCATATAACCCGAGCTTGTCTCATATCCAACCAAGCAGAGCCATTTTATATATCTTTTGCAGCTTTGTTCCCCATTTTTTGCTGGGAGGGGACTTTCCCCTGAGTGTCATTATCCTACACATGTTTCCTTGCATTGAGCATAGGTATGTTCCACTTCTTGGAACTAGTTTTTTTTTCCCTTTGACACTTGTCACCTCCTAGATTTGTAACTATAAATCACTTTTATTCTTTTTCAAGATTTCCAAAATATTTGAAAAAGTTCAAAAAAATAAAAAAACCGGAAAGGAAAAGATGTTATCTTTGGAAGCAGTCAAGTCGTGTCATCTTTGAACAGAGCACTGTATATCACATCCATTGGTTGGGTTAATAGTTTGAATTTAGGAGATGTACTCATTTATCTGAGTTTATCTCCACTAACTGGTTAAGCTTCCAGTCCTTATGAAGCCTTTGTCAATGCCTCCTATGTCGCAAAGATGTCCCATTTTTGTATATTGAGTCTATGCTTCCTAGATTCAGTCACCATTCACCTTTATGCTCTTGTTTGAAGGAAGTTGAAGCATGAGTTGTTCATTCCTCATTTTTTTGACTTTGCAAGTCAGCCATTCCTGGTACTTGTCTTGGTTCAGTCACATTATGATCAAGTCCTTCCACATTATACAGCTTTGATGAGTACCTCATGTTAGATGATGGGGTATGCCTTAATTCCCTCCTTCCAACACATTTAATCCCATCGACTTCAGATCATTTATTCTAGGATAGGAGTCTAGAGTTATTTGAGTGCCTTGAGACTTACAGTCATCAGTGGTAGGTTCTCTCACCATCGACAGTTTTGGGAATACATAAATGTCCCCTGATCGATGGATTCTTTCAAGTGTTTGACCTCAACACATTTATTCACACTTATTAGATTGCACTCTAGTACCTTGATTCCCATTTTCATTATCGGTGAGTGATATTGCATTTGTTAACGGTATACATCAATGACTGGTAATCAGACGATGGACTACTATGTTCAACCTCAACACCTCTATTCACATAGTAGGACATGTACTTGTATTGGATTGTGTAGAATACTTTTTATATTGGTGGCATTTCATATATGCTACCTCCTTGATCATGCCAATGTTGATGAGATTTCAGCTCTCGTGACTTGATTCCAGTGTATGTCAGATATCTTCAACCATTATGGAGATCTTGATCCATTTTATATCTTCAACTTTCATGGATATCATGATTCGTTGTATATATTCATCATGGAGATTCTGATCTATCTATATTGTACGTGGCGATGAACACACATGTCATATTTTGTATCATGCCTATTCATGGCCATTGTACTCTTATGTATCCGAGACTGCTGTATGTATTTGCAGTCATATGTAGAGATATTTGTACTATATTGTTGGATTCCTAGTTCTTCCACCTCGTTCTTCATCACTCCACTTCTAGGATGGACCTATAATGTATTTCGGCCATCGTATCACCCCTCTGACCTCACACATTAGGGGGCATCTGTTACATCTGATTTTACCACACATGGTAGATCACACATTTATGGCCTTCCCTGTCCCTCTGTATACTCTTTGGACCCCATGGACTATTTTTGTACCTTTGATGTTTCCAAGATCATCCCTAAAAACACCTGTTATTTTCCATATGCAACTTTTTAACCCTTTTTTGCGTATATACATGGATATAACCCTTAAACCTGCGTACATCGCGATGTGTGCAAAAGGCCAAATATTTTGGGATTTTCCTTGATGTGGATTTGAGTCACTTGTCTCTTGGCATTCCATATGCCTCGAGATCGCTCAGATTTGACCTTCCATTACCCCATTGACGCACTATATAAGGAACCCTTTGGATACATGGAAGAAGAGGAATTGAAGAGCAAGAAAACTATAGTCCATTGTTGCCGTAGCTTGATTATACTTGACTATGCATCCCTTTTTCCTTTGGATCACTTTGTGTTCTTCCCAATCTTTCCTTTTCTTGTGAGCTTGCTATCAAGAGATGGAGGATTGAGGTGGTGGAGGCCCAGGTGGAGGACTCAGTTTCTCCGGTTCATAGACGTGCCGAAAGAGGTTGTCATTCTTGTAATCTCTAATTTATATTAATAGAAATATCTTTTTCTATCCAATGATGTGCATTTAAATGAATATTGAATCCATGGATGCTTTTAATTTCTTATACATTATTGATTATATATGCTAGAGTAGGTCTAACACCATTATATAGCATGCTTGTCTTGTTTGCTAATTGTTGAGAGAGAAAATTAATAACACAAGTGGGACTGGAAAAGCTCAACGGGGATCTACATCAACCATCCAGAATAAGGTATGTTTTGAGATCATTTAGTGTTATATGTTTATATCTCTTGCATATTGGGAAGGGATTGATTTCTGCAGTTACTCTGTCTGTTGTGGTACCCCAAGTCATAGGAAGTTTTCTCTGGAACACTTGCATATTGCAGTTATTAGTGGTAGGATTCCTCACAAATGATAGTGGGTATACTTCAATGACCCCTGATTGTTTGATTCTACAAGTGTTTGACTTAAAAACATCTATTTACACTTTTCAGTTTGTACGCAAGTACCTTGAAGACCATCTTCATTATCGATGGGCCTCCTTGCATATGTTAATGGTATACATCAATGATCGGTAATCAGATGGTGTTTTATTATGCTCTACATCATCTCCTTTATTCACATGATATAAACTTGCATTATCATTGGTTTATTTGAAGGCCTTTGGAAAAACAATTGTATCACTCATCGATGCATTGCTCGAGTTGCGCAAGATTAGACTGCAATGTCAAAGCACCACAAGGACCTGGATATTTTTCAATCATCAAAAAGTGTTTGTATACATTTTTTCTTTTTTACATGGATCCATTGGGTATTGTTTGTGGCCGTACTGGTTTACTATTGAGAACGGCTATTCCCACCTCAAGAATGTATTGTATATTTGACTTGTTTCCTTGTTTGAATTTCATGTTCTTTTCAATTCCTACACTCAAGATATTACTCCTTTATCATCTTACCTTCGTCATTAAAGAGTATCAGAATAAAATATCTATCAATGTATTTCAGCCCCCAACATAGCTTCAGAACTCACACATTTAGGGACATATGTTAACAGTAAAATTACCACCCTTGAAAGTGTTGTTCTGAAAACATATTTCTATTTCACCTGCAACATGAAGATCTGAGTTTTTGAACAATTGAGAGATTCATNNNNTGTTCAATGTTTTCCCTTCAAGTGTCATGTTGATGTAGAATTGGTAGGCAATTAGATCTAACCTATATTTCCCAAAGATAGTTTGGTAGGATAGTAGGAAAGATTTTGTGGTGAGATTTGTAGGTGTGAAGGATATCCAAGGAGCAAGGACAACCAGCTAGGAACTCCATCAAACTTCAATGATACAAGAAGTATTCTCCTCTCTTCATCCCATTCTCAAACTCCATGAAAGAAGGTTTAAGATCTTAGGATTATTGTTATAATTGAATTGGTTTCTGTCAATTGGGATTCACTTACGCTATGAGAGATTCACCTTAGGAACTCCATCAAACTTCAATGATACAAGAAGTATTCTCCTCTCTTCATCCCATTCTCAAACTCCATGAAAGAAGCTTTAAGATCTTAGGATTATTGTTATAATTGAATTGGTTTCTATCAATTGGGATTCACTTACGCTATGAGAGATTCACCTTATTGAGAAATATGTTATCACATTCATTCATATAGCGGGGTTTTGAATTATGAAAAATAAGGTCAATATAGTGTAGGTATTAGGGGGCGGGGAATAGGGTATGGGGCATTTATAGGTATTGATGGGGTATAAAAAGGGGTCTATTGTAAAAATAAGGAATATATTGTAAAAATAGGGGATTTTAATTGAAGACATGTATTGGGAGAGGAGCTCAACAAAAGTATTTTTGTAAGTAATTGTCAATATCTAGTGAAATTAGGCATATTCTTTAATATCCCGTGAACGAAGGTGCTATGACATGGTTTCACTAAGTGAAGACTCCATGGCTTTACCCATCAGATAGAAAGATGAGTCTCATAATATGGATTCAGTTGTAGAATACTCCACTAACAATAACCATCAAAGAATGTAGTTTAATATTTGTGTAAATAATTGTTACATCATGTTACACTATTAGCTCACATCCAAGTACTCGAGAATGACTATTTCGCAAGTCTGATCAATTTATGATTGGGATAAAGTTGTTGGGTTATTGAAAATAAATAGGAACATGATGCAATTAGTTTTTGTGATGATCACAATTAAATTCTTAATGCACGTACTAATTTCCTTTGAACAATTAAATGATTCCTTCTTATTGTATTGAAACCATACATGACTCACTGAGAATCATACATTCTAGATGACACCGCACAGAAATGATGTCATCTTGGATGGATTTTGTGCTTAGTGTTAGCTCATTATTTCAACAAGAAGAAAGAAAAAATGAGCACAAAGGTGTACATACTTTATTTTTTCATATTTGAGTCTATGATATTCTATAAGGAAACTGTTGATGTATTTGTAACTTTGGAATGTATTCCTTTATGTATCTTATGTATTGTAACCCGATGTTTATTTGGGATGTATCTATAATGTAATTGAGTCATGTTGTCATGCCCCGATGTTCCAATCAGGAGAATCAATAATGTAAAAAAGTCATGTCAAGTCATAGTGTGTAACCCTCCGATTGTCTAAGGGTTAAAGTCGCCGAAGTTCCAAGGCACTAGGGTTATTAGAATCTCCTAGTAGAGGTCAGCCCTGGTAGGGTTTTAGTCATGTCAAGATTAGTATAAATAGATAATTGGAGTCCCTATTTATCACACAACTCATCCACACTGAAGTGTAGCACATGTTTGAGGAAGGAGAAGACACTGGGGCTAGATAAGAAGAAGATTACTGCTGTCGGGAGATCACTTACTGTTTTGGTGCTGATTCTATCTCTAAGGAAGTTGTGGGGTTTTCTCCATTTATGGTTTCCCAAAGGATAAAAACTGTGTTCATTGTCTCTTGTGTTTGATTGATGTGCTTGTTATTTTCTCAGTAAAGATCCTAATATAATGCTACCTTAATGATAAAATTCTAACATGGTATCAGAGCTAACCTGAGAAGAAGACACTATGCAGCTGTGGGAACTAGGGATTCCTAGTTTGTGGATATTCCTCCATATATTTTCAGCAAAATTAAGGGGGAATAACTCTCCTCCCTAGGGCGCATCTTTCTGTCGAAGCAAAATCCAATTCTGAGGTTTTTTAGTTTTGGACCCAACACTACTGCCGGAAATTAGGGCTTTTCACAGAAGAGGAATTTTTCAGTGAGCCTAGGCCTAGATTGATCTCCTCCCCAAAATTGAACTTAGGGATAAATTTAAAGGCATTTGGGTGAATAGATCTCCGAAAAAGAAAAACCCTAATTTTCTACTGAACCAACACTACAGGATTTCAACTCAAGTTTTAGATCTGACATCTTGAACCTGGTAAGATCTAAATCTTTTGTATTTCCATTTGAGGTTCTCAGTTTAAGATGTCTCATCATACCAAGCTTGATGAAAAGCTTGAGGGAGCTGACAACTTCCGATCTTGGAAGTATAGGATCTCCCCGGTCTTGGAAGAGAATGAATTAGACTCCTATATCAATAAGGAGGTTCCATTTCTAGAGGGAGATGAGGCTAAGGCCTTGCATAAGAAGAATTTGGTTATGGCAAAGAGAATCATTGCTGATTCTATCAAGGATCATCTCATACCATAGGTGTCCTCCCTTAAGACACCCAAAGCTATGTTTGATGCCCTAACCAAATTGTTTGAAGGGAAGAACATTAACAGGAAGATGTCCTTGCGAAACCAATAGAAGAATGTGAAGATCCATAATGCTGAGACTATTTAGTATTACTTTACAAGGGTTTCTCAGATCAAAGAGTAGCTAGAAGTAGTAGATGAAGAAGTGGAAAATGTATAAATTGTGATGACCACCTTGAATGGTCTCCCTAGATCATGGGACTCTTTCATTCAAGGAATCTATTCCAGAAAGAAGTTAGTCAAGTTCAACAGGCTATGGGAAGAATTATCTCAAGCAGAAGCTAGGATAGTATCTCGAGAAGAGAAGATGGGTAGTGAAGATCAAACCCTCATAGTTCACTCCAAGAAAAACAGGAGGAGCAATTATCACTCCAAAGGTAATAACTCACACTCTAGAAAAGATCTAAATACCATTAGATGTTACACATGTGATGAGAAAGGTCACATATCCAAATTATTCCCTAACAAAAGAAATATAAGGAAGAAGGGAAACAATAGAAAACATCATGCCCATGCTACAGATGATGATGAACCTTCCACAAAAAGAATCAGACAAGAGAGTGATGACTCTTCAAGTGAGGATGAATATGTTCTAATCTCTGCTCTCACGGGAACTGTTTCAAATGGAAGCAATGATTGGCTTATAGACAGTGGTGCTTCCAAGCACATGACGGGATTCAAATAATCATTTGTAAATCTATCTGAACATGAGTCACCTCACAAGGTGAAACTTGGGGATGACTACCAGTATCCAATAAAAGGTAGTGGTGAATCCTTCTATAAACTAGACTCTAGAAATTCTTTGAAGATGAAGAATGTATTATTTGTTCCAGGACTAAAGAAGAACCTCCTCTCCATATCTGCATTGGATGCAAAAGGAATGAGGGTTGCTTTTGTAGATGGCCAAGTTCTTATGCGGCCAAAAGGAAAGACTTTTGACAATGCAATTGTGATCAGAGAAAAAGAAGGAGGCATATACAAGTTGAAGGGACAACTAGATTAAGCTTTGGTTTATGGCACAGTAGAACCAAATGAACTATGGCATAGAAGGCTTGCACATGTGCATTATAGAGCACTACCACCTGCAAGCAAAGCTATTGAAGGTCTTCCAAAAATACAAGCAAAACATGAAGGGGTATGCAAAGGATGTGTGAAAGGAAAGAATACAAAGAAGACATTTCCAAGTAGCGAAAGTAAAGCAAAAGGAATATTGAAAATCATACACTCTGATGTATGCAGACCAATGTCATCAAGCTCACTAAGCGGGTATGTGTACTATGTTTCTTTTATTGATGACTTTTCTAGGAAGACATGGATTTACTTCATGAAGAATAAATATGAAGTGTTTAGCAAATTCAAGGAATTCAAAGCCTTGATCAAGAACTAGAATGAAAAGAAGATCAATACTTTTTGATCAGACAATGGCAAAGAATTCACTTCAAATGAGTTCAAGGAACTATGTAAGGACTCAGGGATTAAGAGGGATTTGTCCACTCCTTACAATCCACAACAGAATGGGGTTGCGGAGAGGAAGAGTATAACCATCATGGAAGATGGAAGAGCTATGCTTCATGATCAAGATCTTCCTATGCACCTTTGGGCAGAAGCAACCAGAACAACAGTGTATGTATAGAATCATACTCCACACAAAGTACTCGAGAACAAGACTCCTAAAGAAGTCTTCTCTGGCAAGAAACTAGAAGTCAACCATCTCAGAATATTTAGCTGTCTTGTGTACATACACATTCCAAAAGAGAAGAGAAAAAAATTAGATCCTTCAGGAAAGAAGGGTATATTTGTGGGATACTCTGAAAGATCGAAGGCTTACAGAATATACTTCCCAGGATTAAAAAATATTGACATCATTAGGGATGTAATATTTGACGAAGATTCAGCCTACATCAAATCCACAAAGAAACCTGCTAAAGAACCTGAAGAAGTAGAAGCTCCCAGAATTCATGATACAATCATGAACGAAGAAACTCAAGAAGAAGATCGAGAATTTGAAGAACCACAAAGACCCGTAGATCCACCATAGGAGAATAATCCTCACAAGAGGAAACCTGCTTGGGTACAAGAGATTATCCAAGGTGCGGAAAGATATGGGGTTCTAGAAGAGAATCTCAAAGAAAGAAAGAGGACTAGATCCTATTCCAGTTATGTAGCTTTACTATGTGACTTCATTGATAAAGAAGCTTCCGAGTATGAAGAAGTAGCAGAATGGAAAGAATGGAAGAATGCAATGATCGAAGAGTATCAATCGATCGTGAAAAATGATGTTTGGGATGTTGTCCCAAGACCAAAAGGGAAGTCAGTAGTAAATTCCAAATGGATCTACAAGATCAAGCATGCTATAGACGGTAGCATTGAAAAGTATAAGGAAATATTTGTGGCTCGGGGGTTCTCCCAGAAAGAAGGAATAGACTATGAAGAAACTTTTGCACTTGTAGCCAAATACACTTCCATTAGATCGGTACTTGCTCTGGCTGCAGTGTTGAAATCGAAGATACACCAAATGGATGTCAAGACTGCTTTCTTGAATGGTGTGGTAGAAGAGGAAGTGTATGTAGAACAACCACTCCAATTTTAGACACATGACAAGGAGTCTCATGTGTGTAGACTGAAGAAAGCCCTATACGGTTTGAAACAGGCACCCAGGACATGGTACGGTAGAATTGACAGCTTTCTATCCATTTTGGGCTTTACCAAGAGTAAAGCAGATTCCAACCTTTACTACAAGGTGGAAGGTGGCAACCCAGTGATACTTCTACTATATGTAGATGATCTGTTTGTGATAGGTATGAATGGGTTGATTGCTGATACGAAGAGAAAGCTTGCTGCTGAGTTCAAGATAAAGGACTTGGGAATGATGCATTATTTCCTAGGTATGGAGGTGTGGCAAACTACAGATGGAATATTTCTTGGACAAGGAAAGTATGCAGTAGATATCCTAAAGAGATTTGGGATGATGGACTGCAAGGCATTAACCACACCTATGGCATCAAAGCTGAAGCTATTAAGTGATGCTTCATCAAAGATAGTTGATGTCACGATGTATCATGAGATGATATTTAATGTCACGATGCTTCATCAAAGACTAGATATTTACTTTGCTGTGAACACCTTGAGCCAATACTTGACAGATCCGAGACATGTTCACTTGACTGCTGCAAAGCATATTCTGAGGTACCTAAAGGGTATGGTTGATTATGGGCTCAAATATAAGGCTGATCAAAGGATTAACCTAGAGGGTTATGCTGATTCAAATTGGGCAGGCAGTGCCATCGATAGGAAGATCACTTCAGGATGTTTCTTTAGTATGGGATCAGGTGTGATATCATGGTTTAGCAGGAAGCAATCCTGTGTAGCACTGAGTACAACTAAAGCAGAGTATGTTGTAGCCTGTTCCTCTAGTTGTGAGGTAGTATGGATAAGGAAGCTACTGTCTGATTTGTTTGATCTCCAGTTAGATGCTACTTGTATATACTGTGACAACTAGAGCAGTGTAAAGTTGTCAGAGAATCCATTATTCCATGACAATTCGAAGCATATTGAGATCAAGTATCACTATATCAGGGATATGGTGTAGAGAGGATTAGTGAAGCTCCAGTATGTTGCAACGAACGAACAGATAGCTGATGTGTTGACTAAGCCATTGGCTAAGGTGAAGTTTGAGTACTTCAAGGAGAAGCTTGGTGTTCTCTAGATCAAGTTTCCTCCCAAGAGAAAGTGATGTGTTCGTGCTGTGCCCTTCTGACATGGTGAGAGGATTGGTTCCTTCCATGGTCAAATGTAAGTGTTGTGCCATTCCGACATGGTGAGAGGATTGGTTCCTTCCATAGTTGGATGTAGGAGTGGTGACATGGTGAGAGGATTGGTTCCTTCCATTGTCAAGTATATGTGGATGACACATCTAGCATGAAAAAGGGCTGGCTCTATGAAGACACATCTAGTATGAAAAAGGACTAGCTCTATGTAGATGACACATATAACTTGAAAAAGGGCTGGCTCTATGGAGGCTCATCTAGTATGAAAAAGGACTAGATCTGAGTAGCTGCCACATATGGTATGAAAAAGGACCAGCTCTATGATTCCTCATCTGGTATGAAAAAGGAACAGCTCTGTGATGCCCTACCTAGTATGAAAAAGGACTAGCTCTAGGAAGGCTCATCTAGTATGAAAAAGGACTAGCTCTGAGTAGCTGCCACATTTGATATGAAAAAGGACCAGCTCTGTGATGCCTCATCTAGTATGAAAAAGGACCAAATCTGTGATGCCCTACCTAGTATGAAAAAGGACTAGCTCTGGGAAGGGTCATCTAGTATGAAAAAGGACTAGCTCTTAGTAGCTACCTCATCTGGTATGAACAAGGACCAGCTCTGAGATGATACATCCAGTATGGAAAAGGACTGGCTCTGTAGAGGTTCCTATGATGAGAAGAATCAAGAGATAGCACCTGTGACGATTCCTAGTGATGATCCAGATCGAGTGATGGTGATCCAGATCCAGTGATGATGATCTAGCAGTGATGATCCAAATCGAGTGATGATCCATATCTAGTGATGATAGCCAGTGATGATCCAAATCGAGTGATGGTCCAGATCCAGTGATGATAGCCAGTGACGATCCAGATCCAGTGATGATGTCCCATGATGATCCAAATCAAGAGATGATCCAGATCCGATGACTTGAAGATGAAGATGACTTGAAGATGAATATGACTTGAAGACTCAGAAGACCTGAGATGCAGATGACGAAATGATCCAGTTGATACAGAGAAGAAGACCAATGCTGAAAATTGTGTCGAAAGAATACCTTCCTAGTTAAGAGTGAGTGTTGATGTATTTGTAACTTTAGAATGTATTTATCTATGTATCTTATGTATTGTAACCCGATGTTTATTTGGGATGTATCTGTAATGTAATTGAGTCATGTTGTCATGCCCTGATGTTCCAATTGGGAGAATCAATAATGTAAACAACTCATGTCAAGTCATAGTGGGTAACCCTTCGATTGTCTAAGGGCTAAAGTCCCCGCAGTTCTAAGGCACTAGGGTTATTAGACTCTCCTAGTAGAGTTCAGCCCTGGTAGGGTTTTAGTCATGTTGAGATTAGTATAAATAGAGAACTGGAGTATATATTTATCACAGAACTCATCCACACTCAAGTATAGCGCATAGTTGAGGAAGGAGAAGACACTGGGGCTAGATAAGAAGAAGATTACTGTTGTCAAGAGATCACTTACTGTTTTGGGGATTTTACTATTTTGGTGCTGATTCTATCTCTGAGGAAGTTGTGGGGTTTTCTCCATTTATGGTTTCCCAGAGGATAAACACTGTGTTCATTGTCTCTTGTGTTTGATTGTTGTGCTTGTTATTCTCTCAGTAAAAATCCTAATATAATGCTAGCTTAATGATGAAATTCTAATAGAAACAAAGGAAACACTTGTTTTTAATAGTTATCCCCACTAAAAATATACATACTATTTTCATGACATATACACAATGGTTGTATATATTAAGTCTACTATGTTTTCCATTTGAAATTCATGA
>LPNX010161484.1:18779-59253 GCA_001517045.1 Pseudotsuga menziesii | reverse complement strand
AGAAATGCTAATCATGGTATGTTAAAATAAACACAACTCGTAACACATGTTTTGAATACCACATTGAGTATGATTATTATTGTGACACATATATACATATATTGTGCGTATTGCATAACACTCTTGTGCAGGAATTCTCAGCTACATTGTCACCAACATCATCTAGAGACTTTATTCATAGAATTTTGTGTATAAGGAAAAATATGTTACACATTTTATAAGATATCTTGGATAGAGGGGACATGCCTAGGTTGTGATGGTATGGTATTATTGTAAAAATGCATAAAAGTAACTGACTAGCAAGAACATGGGAGGAAGGAGACGAACTTGCATCCTTCATTCAAATATGTCACATATGATATTGATGGAGGGAATTAAATAAACAAAATACAATTGGTCACTTATCAGGTTACTAATGAGTTCTTGAATACTATTTTTTTCTTCAAATTGAAACTTCATATGTAACAATGTATTGATATGTGCATTTCGTATTCAGATTCCAATTTCATATGTAAAAATATATTGATATATTTCTTTATTGTTTAT
Organism: Pseudotsuga menziesii; assembly: GCA_001517045.1. Lineage (NCBI taxonomy): Eukaryota > Viridiplantae > Streptophyta > Pinopsida > Pinales > Pinaceae > Pseudotsuga > Pseudotsuga menziesii. The sequence goes on along the minus strand of LPNX010161484.1, from coordinate 58,707 downwards.
CTACCTAGTATGTTTTTGCAACTTCATGGATGGATTCTTTGAAATGAAAAAACAATAATTCAAGCATGTACGCAAGGCTTGTTGGAAACATGACAAATTTAGAATGTCCAGGGATACATTTTCTATTCAGACTATCTTATTAGTGGTTGATTTTGCAGAAAACTACACTCTTCAACTGCAAAATGAGATTTGGGATCAATATTATCACTTATATTAGGTTGGCATAATGGTCCATATGACCTATAAACATATGGAATATAGAACTGAAGACAAAAGGATTAAATTGAAGGAGTATCACTTCTACATAGGTGATGAAAAGAGTCATGAATTTCCTTTCGTACAACACAACATCCAATATTTTTGCAGTCACTTGAAGGATAACAATATACATATGGCACAACATTGGATTTTGTCTGATGGTTGTGGGGGGGAATTAATAAATTCACTTTTCTTCCAATTATTGTGTATGATCCATAAGAGTCACAATGTTCCACATATTTAAAACTATTTTGAGACCGAACATGGAAAAGAGGAACAAGATGGAGTAGGTGAGTGCATTAAGACAACATTACATCAGAAATAAATGAAGTTCCAACTGTTTATCTCATCTATGATGAAAAGAACATTGTTGAATGGCATCCTTCAGTAACAGGGGAGGGGGAAAGAGACCAATCAACTAGAAATCATCTAAGGAATGATAACTTCTTCCTTACTCCAACCATGAGACATTAAGGGATAATGTTGGTATTATAGGTGATCTTGATGGTTTAGTTGAATGACCACAAGTAGGTATTTAGGTATGTGGTATGCATGGTAATTGTGTAATATATTATAAGTATGTAGTGTACATGTACATGTCATGAATTTGTTTCATGGTCTCATTTATTATTGACATTAATATTTTGAATATTATTTCCATACATTGTCGTACATTGATGGCTTGATAGATTAATAGATTGCATAAAATTATACAATTTATACACTCTAGGAGGTGAGATTCAACGTTCCATATAATGATGATAATGTCTTATATCAATGAGCCATCGACTCCATTGTATTTAGGACATCGATATGTTAAGTTTTAATGGTTGTACCAAATCTGATAACATTTAGCATTATAACATCATAATCATATGCAAAAGGGGCACTGAAATATAGACAAGTACATAAACAAAAAAGAACCAAAATATTTACTCTGCGAAACTCTCATGGGGAAGAAAAACCAAAAAAAAATCCTCTTTATAAAATGCATCAAAAGTACAAGAGAAGACCCCAAATAGGTGGGCCTCCCTCCAACAGAGATATATACATATATATCTCTCCTATGTGCTATATAAAAGTGAGTGTGTGTTCAAATGATGAACAAATATCCTATGTTTATACTCTTTTTGTCACTTGATTTTTAACCTAACAAGTTGTCCTCACTTAACTAGCTAGACTAACTTCACTTAGGAAGACTTAATACAATATTATATAATATTCATCAGGGTACTATTGACCCAAATTACAATGGAGGATTTACCTCATGACTCTATGATGACCAATTACAATAGTAACACCTCAAAGAAGGAATAATAACATATCGCTTGGGTTACATTAATAAAAATACATTTAGAATATCCTCTGAAGCTACAATATTCAAAAATCCCCCTTAACGAAAATGTTATTCCTCTAACAACATCATCATAGAGAATAGGATTAACAAGAGAGAGTATCTGCAACATCATCGAGGTGATACATATATATGTCATAGGATTTTTTCACAATCAGTAACTAGAATAGTACTCTTCAATGTCTTCATCTTTTGCATCACACAATCACTTGATCCTTTTACAGAAATGCTTAGACCTTTTGATCCTTCATAGCAACACTTTGATCTTTTGATCCTTTGCAGAATTACTTAAATCTTCTGATCCTTTGTAGCAACACTTCAATATTTTGATCCTTTTTAGCAACACTTTGATCTTTTGATCCTTTGCAGAATTACTTAAATCTTCTGATCCTTTGTAGCAACACTTCAATATTTTGATCCTTTTTAGCAACACTTTGATCTTCTCGATCCTTTGTAGCACCACTTCGATCTTCTCTATCCTTTGAATAAACACTTCGATCTCCTCGATCCTTTTCAACAACGCTTTGATCTTTTGATCCTTTGCAGCCACACTTTGATCTTTTGATCCTTTGCAGCAGCAATTTGATCTTCTAGATCCTTTGTAACAACACTTCGATCTTCTCGATCCTTTGCAGCAACACTTAGATATTCTCGATCTTTTGCAGCATCACTTCGATTTTTTGATCCTTTTAAGCAGCACTTCAAGATTTTTATCCTTTGCAACAAGACTTTGATATTCTTTAACCTTTGTAGCAACATTTCAATCTTCTTGATCCTTTTTCCACCACACTACTTGCAATACACATGATCTCCTTGTAGTATGATCAATCCCTATCACTTTAGGACATAATGTCAAGGATGATGTAATCCTTAATTAGCCTAGTCCATGATATCGACCAACTAAATCATCTACAAGTAAATGTAGATCTTGACCGCACCTAGTGCAAGACCTATCATCTATGAGGACTCATCATAGACCATCCATATGACTAAGGTTAGGACCACTTCCAACTGAGTGTTACTACTACGCTATGTACACTCACGTATCATTATACTCTTTCATGCAAGAGTATTTTCTATAAAGCATATCTCAACCATATACAAAATTTTGTCCCTCATTATAGAACATCCATACCACTAAGGTTAGGACCACTCCTAAGTGAGTGTTATACTACGATGTCAATGAGGGATCATCATAGAGAATCCATACCACTATGGTTAGGACCACTCCCAAGTGATTTTTATTCTATGACATCTACATATGAATGTAGGCATACTTTCCATACAAGAGTATTGTCTGCAGAGTATATCTCGACCGCATACCAATGTCGGCCCTGTCGTCTGTGAGGACTCATAGTAGAGCATCCATACTGCTAAGTTTAGGACCACTCCTTAGTGAGTGTTATTCTATGGTATCCACAAATGAATTTGGAAACTCTCCACGTGAGAGTAACGCCAGTAGAGAAGATCTCGACCACATGTAAATGTCATCCCCATCATCCGTAAGGACTCATCATAGAGAATCATTACCAATGAGGTTAGGACCACTCCTTAGTGAGTTTTATTCTATGGTATCTACAAATAAATGTGGGTAGTCACCATGCAAGAGTAACATCTGTAAGGCTATCCTTAGCTAGCAAGGACCACTCTCATGCATAGAGTGTTATACTAGTTGTCCTCAAGAGAGGATACTATCGTACATAAGTGAATGTAGTACCTTGTCTGCATCTTTAGGAACACTTAGCCTATTTCACGTTGAAGCACCACTGTCATCCCATCATCGATGTCAGTCTCATCATCACTCCCCATTTTTCAAGAAGGATCCATATTATCAACCTTCTCCCCCTTTTTCCAAGGATGGTTCATATCTTCTACCTGCTCTTTCTTTCTGAGTGGAGTCCATATATTCGACTTGTTCCTCCTTTTCGAATAAATTCCATATCTTTGACTTGTTATTACTTTCCGAAGACACTGTATATCTTTGACCCGTTTCTCCTTTCGAAGAAGGGTCCATATCTTCGACCTATTTCTCCTTTCCAAAAAGGGTCCATATCTTCGACATGTTTCTCCTTTCTGATAAGTGTCCATATCTTCGACCTGTTTCTCCTTTTCAAGAAGGGTCCATATATTCATTGTTTGTAGTTCCATCACTATTCCTACTTATGAGGAAAGTCTTTTCGAACTACACCAATCTTGTCAAGAAATCTTGGTCAACATATCATCAACTTGCTCATCAGTACTTAGATACTGCAGTTTTATATCTCCCTTAACTACCATATCCCCACGGGTTATTCACTTAGTGAATCCATGTCATAGCTCCTTCGTTCATGGGATATTAAATAATAACCCTAATTTCACCAGATATTGATAAATATCTACAAAAAACCTTTTGTTGAGGCCCCCTTCCAATATATATTTCCAATTAAAAAACCATATTTTTATGATATATTCCTAGTTTTACTAGAAACCCCTTTGTATACACCCCCAATACCTATAAAAAACCCCATACCCTATTCCCTCCCCCCAGTACCTATAATATATTGAATTTATTTTTCAGAATTAAAAAACCCCCTTTATGAATGCATGTGATAAGATATTGCTCAACAAGGTGAATCGCATGTGCATATCCCACTATATTCTTTGTCATCTTTATCAAACTCTGGCTGTCACAAAGAATCACTGTGGTATCCAACTCCATTTCAAATAGTCCTGACATCAATTGTCTAAATCCATATCACTTCATAACTAGCGAGGCAAGCTACAATGTACTCTACTTCAGCTATACTGAGGGCTGTGTTTTTTACTAAACCAGGTGATCATGGTGGATCACAGATAATAAAATCCACCTGGGTTTCTCTTCCTGTCTGCGACAATTTCTTCCCAATATGAATCTGTATATCCATATAATTTGTAGTCATGTTCTCTACCATATTAAAGTACCAAGTCTCTCATACCTTTCAGGTACCTTATCACATGCTTTGTAGCTATCAGGTTAAAAAACATAGGATTAACTAGATAATGACTCAAGGTGTTCACAACAAAGCATATGTCTGGCCTTTTATTTGTCAGATACATCAATCAACCAATAGTATGTATATACTGAGTCATATCCACTAACTCTCATGTCTCAATAACTTCATGTTGGTGTCCATGGGTGTGGCCATGAATTTACAATCCAACATATCAAATCTTTTCAATATTTCTACTACATACTTTCACTAATTCAGAAAGATCCCTTCTGGGCTCTGCAATACTTCCATCCCTAGGAAATCATGCATCAATCCAATATATTTCATCTCAAATTCCTCAACTATATTCTTCTTTCCATATGTGATTTCTTTCTCATTTCTTGTATGTTATCATGTAAAACACTTCTCCATCCGAGTACTGACACCCAATGTGTCAGTACACAAAAGGACAAAATGGATAGAAGTAGCCAAAACATTATAGATGGGCATGAACTTTGATGCATCATTCTCCTACCATCCTGGCCTATTTTTTGTATGGACATTGAGGTGAATATGCGATTATTACCATTGCAACCCACGTATCATGCACAAGTATTGACACTGTAGCTCGCATATATATGATCAAGGTTGAAATCCGCGGGTTTCGTTAATGAAAGTTTTGTATCATACGTGACCTGCTAGTATTGATAGTTGCGTATGCATTAATCTAAAATTAAAAAAATATAAACATGATTAGTCAATGACAGTTGGGCCCTTAATCCTAACTATTCCAACTTCCCCAACCATCTCAACCTTCGTAACCCTCTCTTTCCTCATGTATAAATAGAGGGTAGAGGTTGAGGCTAATCAATCATGAATGTAGAGCAACATTATGCTGGTGGTTTTCCTTTAGATATATTGGAGCAGTAGAACTCAATGTACTTGGTTAGCAGAGGAGCACTTGCCTCAAATGTTGGGTTGTAATATCACCTTACTTGTTTATCAATAAAGAGAGTCCTTCCAATATTGTGTCTTTGCACTCTTATATATTATGATTTTTGAATCATTTTATTATTTCATTAATCATTTATATAAGATATAAGATATTGTAGGAAATATCTTAATCTTTGTAGGTGTTGCAGATCCCATGGAAGTTGTGGAAGCAATTTGAAGAGAGGAATAAAATCTAGGATCGACCATCATAAACAAGGTATGCCTAATTTATTCCTATTTCTACTTCAAATTCTGAAATAGTTGATTGTCTGCAAGTTAATTTAGTAGGTTTCTAACCCCAAAGACCCTCATTTATAAGGGTGTGTTTTCTTGAACAACAGAACTGGTGACTCCACTAGGGAGTCAAACCTGTTGTGGGTCCTTTATTTAGGCTTCCTGACTAGTTTTTTCTCTATCTGATTTTATGAGTGATCTGTTTGATTTTACCTTTGATTTCCAGTATTGCATGTTCAGAGCCTGTCTTGCATTTGTTTTTATTTTTGAAAAATTTAGACAGTATAGGCAGGGTTCCTTGATAACAGTCACATATTACCTATAGTATACATGGGTTTCCATAGTGATAGTCATGTATGGTATGTGATCTACCTTGATTATAGTCGCATATTTCCTGTAGGTGTCTATGAGTTCATGAGGTTCTTGCTTGTCCTTGTTTTTGTTATTTCTCAAATGCTTGTAAAGTATCTTTTTGGCATGATATTGTGGTTTTAAATTTGTACATTTCACTTTTTTCTTGATTAGTCAAGTTTTGTGATGTTTTCGGTTTAACTTCTTCCTATGTAAATGTGTTAGGTACCTCCTGCTTGGCCTTTGGTCTAAGTGCTTGTGTTTTTGGGTCATTGATGGGTCCTTTGAAACACTGATATAATTTGGACTGCCTTTCTGGTATTTTAATTCAGTCATTCTTTCCTTTTTTTGGATCTATTAGTCCTTAGGAATTGATAGTTCCACCAAGTATAGGTTTTGAGCCATTTCATTTTGTTTGGGTGAAGTGTGTCATTATAGGGTGCCACTGTAATCATTTACTGTTATATGATCATATTGTTTAAACTCACTCAATTTGCATTAGGTTTCATTTAGTTGTTTTTTTCACTATATTTTCCTAAAAAATAAAAAAAGTTTAATTCTTGTAGTTTTTTTAAAAATTTCATTAGCTTGGATTTTCAAAGAAAAAGAAAAGAAAAATAGGAATTATAGTTTCATTTACTTTGAATTTTATATACATATTTTTTCTTTCATTCTGCTGATTCTAGAACATCATAGAGTCTCATTCCTCTACCTTTGACTAATACATCCCATTAAAAAGAACGATTAATTAAAATTTTATTAGTAATTTTATTTTTTCTATGCTCATACATCAACTAGTTCAGGCGAGGATTTTGGACCAAGGAACTTTAAACTGTCAAAAAGCATTAGATTTCAAACATAGTGGCCTTTCATCAGGTAAATCCTCTTCTACAAGAGACCATCTAGAAAGCTCCTCTCACATAGGAGTTAAGGACGAGGATGGGTAAGAACGTAGTTGAGGAGATAACCCTCCACTTCCTTATGTGGTTGTACATAAGGATTTTTATGCATTTGGGGATCTTTTCAATACCACCTCTTGGGCCCTGTGGAGTGTTGGTGTTGATAGGGTTTCAGGCTCAGTTACCCTGCCGTGCATAAGGATTAGGATTGTGACTATTTTGTCAGACTCTCAGTGTAGATTTGGTATCCTTTAGTTTCTTGACACTGGGGATCATACACAGGTGTTATTGGAAGGAAATTTCCTGAACACCTAGGAAAAAATCGGAAGGTAACCCAGGCAGACAGTCTGGGGGAGCGATTAGGTGATTCCAGTGCTTGCACCTAGGAACATCTTTATAGGATGTCAAGTAACCATCCTGCATTCTTTACTAGTTGGACCTAATCCCTAATCATCCTAGGATTTCCTTTGGAAGGTGTACCTTATATCTGTTGTGTCTGTGTGACTTTAGGACATTTTTAGTGAGTGTTGTTTGGTTTGTCTACGTTTATTTTGACTTTAGGTGTGTGTGAGTCAAATTTATAGCTATGGAGGACCAACCTCTTCATAGATCAAGAAGGTTGCAAAATATTCCTCCATCTGTTACAGTGGAGCCTCCACAACCCCCTCAAAGGAAGAGACTAGATACTAAAGGTTCATTTCAACTAGTAGGAGTTAGTGAAGTTCCAGGTGAATCAGAAGTTAGGATTAACCAAGCAGAATCATCTGCAATAGAGATTGAATACTTACAGGATGACGAGTTTGCAAGAAATTTTAACCCACCTCTAACTGAATTGAACGATCTTGTGATTGTCTAGGTTCTCCCCTTTAGTTCACCTTATATTGCTATTCCTTTGACCAGAGACATGTATAGCTATGGAGAGGGTATTTCTACCCCAACTTCAGCCATTTTGGCTAGTGGAGTCACACCTCCCCTACTTGGTGCTTGAAGAACAAGTGCGTTTACTGCACCCCTTTCACCAAGTAGTCGAGTGGTTCAACCCTTGTCCCCCTGTAATGTAGTAGACACATCTAGTTGGGTGGTCATTGATATTTCTAGTGTGCCTTCTACTTCACCTTCCTTTATGCAAACTGCTCAGAGCGGTCCAAGTGGATCCTCCTCATTCGTCTAGGGTTTTCCGTGGAATTGGGGGATATTCCCCCATCCACTCCTTATGTAGGTCCTACCCCTACATATGTGGTAATTCAGTCTGGAAACAAAAATGATTTTGGTCATAATTTCCAGACATCGGTTTCATCCCCTTTCACAATCTCTCCCTTTTTCATTTTCAGTGGAGGGAAACCTACTCCTATTTTACAAACTCCAGTTTCATCCGGAGCAGCACAAACCACTTATAGTGCAGCAAAAACAAGTAATCCACTGGCTTTCAGGTGGAATCATTTTTAGAGTAGTCCAACTACATCACAACTAATGGTTGGTGGTGACCCTACCTTTTCGTTTGGGAATCATGGGGCAGGTCCTTCTACATCTGAAACTCCTTATTTTTAGACCTCGGTTAGGCCAAATATTCCTTTCCTGAAAACTTCAAAACTTTCCATATTTGTCCAAGTTGATGAATGACCACATGTGAAATAATGCAGAATGGCCACATGTACCTATTAAGTTACTTTCAGACATTCTTAATTTTGAAGGAAAAGCTGGCAAAGGTCCAGGTGCACACATAACCACTTTTCACCTATGGTGCTCTTCGAACTCACTGAACGATGACTCAATTTAGTTCAGGATTTTCCAAAGAATATTGACTCATGTTGCAACAAAATGGTACTATAGAAATTCCCTCTACTGCATATGACAGTTTTTTCTACATGGCAATTGTGTTCTTCGGTCACTTTCAACTTCATGTCCAGTATGATACCAGCACAAACTTGTTGTCAACCTTTCAAAAAAACAAGGCGACAAATTTATCAGATCACATATAGGAGTGGAGAATATGGAAGAGGCTTATAAAATCCACTATACCTCCCGATTTTTTATTAGAGTTGTTCTTAAAATATTTACTCCCTTATATCTCTAAAGACGTATCCACTTTAGGGGTGACCACAGAAGAAGAGGCTATCCTCAGGGCCCAATAGTTATAATTGATATATGATCAGTCTGGTATTTTGTATGAAATCATACTTGAAGTGTCTGTAATGTCCCCTTTTTGGAATTTTATTAAAATGCCCAATTTTTCAATTTTTTCACAATTTTGGCTCTTAACTAGTTTTGATGTGTAGACCTCCAAATTGACCCAAATGATTCCAAATTTTCTCTAAATGTACATGAATTATAATATAACCTAAATATGATTCTAATTTATTTTTTGTGACCTCCCAATTACTTCTACCAAATTTTTTAATGTTCTGTTCAAAGTAGGAGTCTTTACTAGCAAATTGGGGCTCCAATCCCTCCCGGGTAATTGTCGGAAATGGCTTCACAAATGATCCCAAAGTTACTTGAAATTATGAAAATAGGCTGGTTATGTGTAATGGACCTTTATAAATTATCATATGCATCATGGTTCAGTTTATACAAGCTGTTATGACACTTTCCAAAACAACTCCCAAGTCACAATTTCGACCCTTGGGGAAAATGCACCAATTCTTCTCCCAATGCAATAAAAATGAGTAAAATGGATTCAAATGCTTAATTAATGAAAATTAAACTTGAAATAAATATTAATTACATTCCATCCATTATACATGTATCAGAGATACATTCCTCCATTCGAAATAATAAGCATTACCATGGCATATATCAAAATAGAGTGGAAATGGTCATTGTTTGCTCCTTAAAAGTCATTTTGACATACAAATATTGGGAATTTAGACTTGAAAATTTCTGATAATGAATAAAATATAATATGGAACTTATTACAATCATAAATTTACAATGAAAGTCTTTCCCAATTTGAAATCATCAGCATTGCAATGGTTCACAACAAGATAGTGGGGAAATGACATTATTTCTTCATTGTTCAACATTTTTACATGAATTATTTTGGGTATTTAAACCTTATATTCTTATAAACATTAAATACAGATCATATACATCATAAAATAATATAATTGGCATCATAATATTCCCCAAAGAGATCAATAGCTCACCCAAAGCGCTATTGAGAGAGACTGCTGCAATAGAAGAATCGACATGCTTTCCTGTATATTACACCTGAAAATAAGACTCCATTAAATATCCATGAAATACCTTAGTGGCATTTCAAAACACCAACTAGGATGGGAATCTTTCACCCTCGAAATTGGCTTAAGTAAGAAAACTAGTCATCCACTAGTTCTCACAATTCACAAATGATCAAAAGCTTCTTCTCATGGTCGATCCCTGTATTTTACAAAAATTATTGGTATTATAAGGTTTAAAATCCATCCATAAACCAAATCCAATTCGAATTGGTGTGGCTGCTCATGCTATGCTATGTGGCCTCTCTCTTCACCTTCCCTCTTCTCCCAAATTTGAGTAGGGTCCTCTTGGCCTTCTCCAACTCCCAAATTTGACCTCTAAGATGCTCTATTCAGTCCTGAAATGTTATTATGTCAGTATTTAAGCCTTGATATCTGAATTTTCTCATAACTCTCATAGAATCTCCTTCATTGGTGCCATAAATCTCATAAATGTAAGGGGAATCTAGCCAAGTGTCCATGAAACTCCCATTTGGCTCTTCCTCTCCCATGTAAGTTAAAATTCATCCCAAATTAGACCTATGAAGTATATGAACAATTATATTAACCTCATAATCCATCCCAAAACATTAGGATTCCCATATATTCGAATTTGCAAGAGAAAGATGCCATTTAACATAGGAATTCTAGCTAGTGTGGGCCCCATAGTCTCCATGTGTCTTCATGCTCCATTTCCACTTCCATTTCCTCTTGTATTTATTTAATAAGCTAAATTATTAAATATTTATCCCCTTATAATTTCTAAACATCATTTATTATCCCCCTTATGCCAAATATCAAAGCTTCCACCCCTAACCTAGGAAACTAGTGATTTTCCTCCTTGGCAATTATTTGACTTTTAGCATCCATTTGACAACTTTAATGAATATGGAAAATGTGATTTGGCCATTGTGACCCAATGAAAAATTTGGGACATTAAAATTCCTCCCTTCCCAATATTGCTTGTCCTCAAGCAATTTCAAACATGGTTGTTGAATAACCTGCTTTATGTATGATTCTTTGAAGTTGCCACTAAGCTACCCACCTTAAGTCTTTGAGATTTCATGAAGATTTTAGAGAGGAACCACCATGCTTGCTGCTGCACTACTCTAATTAACATAACCTTATTAATTGGGGAATCCATCTCCCATACTTCTTGTTTCCCAAATAATTTGAAATCAGTGGCACTAAACACTATACCAGGGTCCCATTGCTTGCATTGCACTCCAATAATTAAGAGTGCTCTCCAACCCATACCATTTGGAAAGAGAATTCCTGGATCCCATTTTCTTGTATGCATTCTTACAAACATCATGAGTGCATAATATATATTATAAAAGTATATAACAACATAATAAGAATGTACAGCAAGGAGGTGCCTCACCAATAAATCATGAAAGTGCTTATACCTCCTAGGGAGTAGACTACCATTTGCCAAGTGCATACATGCTTCAAGTGACCAATCAAATATGCTCCAATGACATAGGTGAGGATCCCATGTCCTATAATTCTTCTCCCAAATAATGTAATATGCATCAAAATAATAATCAGCCATTTTTTCTTTCATCCAAGAACTAAATGAAGAACCTCAACCAAAATATGAACCAAATAAGGAGCAAATAAAACATGAAGACTTCAAGTGTCTCAAAGAAGTCTCATCAATACACCCATGAATATGTATATCATCATGAAATAACATAGGATGTTGCTGGAAATAATAATGTTCCTTAATCATATCCCTCTTCACCCAAGTTTTGGATGAAGTTCCTCCAACATCAAATGAACCAAGTTTTGAGCAAGAAAAACCATGAGTCTTCAAGTGACTCAAATGAACATCATAGGTGCACCCATGTAGATGTGTATAATCATAATGTAAACAAGTATTCTGATGCAAATTTAAATAATATGGTTCTCTAATAATTCCATCATCAAAAGGAGAAATAGAATTTCCATGCTCTTCATGTGGCACCATGAAAAAGAAACCTTTCACCCATACTTCATTAGGATGACTGCTGCAAAATTTAGAACTGTAGGATGTAGGAGAAAGAAACAACTAACCCAAATGATCAGTAAGTGAAAAATTTTCATAATGTGAAGGATCCATAGGGGTGGTATTATTCACCTCCCTATAAAATCCAAAAATTTCCTCATGGGTTGGTTCCAAGGTGGTGGAATTATGCACTTCTTCAAAAATTGTGTAACCATTTTCAAGAGGCAACTCAAGTTCCTCTTCCACCATTACTAGTGATTGGATATCATCACTATAATCCTCAAGCACATCAATAACCTGCAATTTTTCATGTTTCTCGTGATCCATCATGTCATGAGAATCCTCCAAGCAATCTACCTTATGAAAATCGGAAACATTGGAGGAAAAACAAGCGTCTTGCAAATTTTCAAGAAGTTGTTCATTTGAATTGTGAGCTTATCAATAACTTCATTATTATTCAAGTATGATTCATGTAACCATTTGATAATATCAATGAAATTTTTTCTATCAAAAAGAAAAGACATGAAATTACCTTTGATGTTATACATTTCTCTTTGGATTTTCTCCATGTCTTCAAGGAAGGATGGATCCTCCAAGGAAGTAGCTCTCCAACAAGAATTTGATACCAATGCTCGAGTGTCATGGAGTATTCTAAGGGTCTCTTATATATTATTTTCATTCATATTTAAGGACCCTTCAATAAAATGAGGCTCTTGCAAATGAACCTCCTCATCTTCTTCCTTCTTGCTTGGACCAACTTCATGCAGCTCAAGTGGTGATGGGGAAGTTGATCTTGTTTCTTCTTCAATTGCTACAAGGTATTCATTTTCACGTTTAATGGAATTTTGGCTTGCAATTTTTTTTTGAAATATGATATCTATTTCACCAACATAGATTTGTGAGCACCCATCAATAGGTACTCCTTCATAGTTCAAGCATCCATCAGTAGATGCTCTTTGGTCCATATCCATAGTAGAATTTGTTTCAGAATGATATTCAATAGTTTAAAGGTACTCTTATTCCTTCTCATATGATGTTTCCTCATATTTTTCAAATTAATTTGGGAGTGAATTTTGATCATATTCATGTACTAAGTATTCTACTCCACCTATTTCAGAACTAGGTGGTTCATGGGTCTCCTCCTTTTTCTCCTTCAAGCAAACATCCATTTTTCCCCTTGGTTTTCTTAAAATAAATATATTTTTCCCAGATTTGGATAGCCAAAAATTTTAATCCTTTCATAGGTTCCATGATTTTTATTAGCTCCTCACCATCATATGAGGTTCTCTTTTCATGCCTGGTCATTGTTTCCCCCAAAAAATTGCCTTCTTCTCCTACTTTTGTTTTTCCTCTTCAACAAAAGCACTTTTGGTTTCAATATATAATTGTGGTCCCTGAATTAATTTAATAATAAATATCAGACCACATCAGGTTCCAATATCATGCTCTGATACCACTGTAATGTCCCCTTTCTAGAATTTTATTAAAATGCCCAATTTTCCAATTTTTTCACAATTTTGGCTCTTGACTAGTTTTGATGTCTAGACCTCCAAATTGACCCAAATGCTTCCAAATTTTCTCTGAAGGTACATGGATGATAATAAAACTTGAATATAATTATCATGTATGTTTTTTGACCTCCAAATTACTTCTACAAACTTGTTTAATGTTCTGTTCAAAGCAGGAGTCCTTACAAGCAAATTGGGCCTCCAATCCCTCCCGGGCAATTGCCGGAAATGGCTTCACAAATGATCCCAAAGTTACTTGAATTTTTGAAAAGAGGCTGGTTATGTGTAAGGTACATTTTAAAATTCTCATATGCATCATGCTTCATTTTATACAGGCTGTTATGACTCTTTCCAAAACAACTCCCAAGTCACAATTTCGACCCTTGCGAAAAATGCACCAATTCTACTCCCAATGCAATAAAAATGAGTAAAATGGATTCATATTCTTAAGTAATTAACATGAGACTTGAAATACACATTAATTACAGTCCATTAATCATAAATTTATCATATATTCATTCCTCCATTTGAAATAATAAGCATTACCATGGAATATATCAAAATAGAGTGGAAATGGTCATTGTTTGCTCCTTAAAAGTCATTTTGACATACAAATATTGGGAATTTCGAATTGAAAATTTATGATAATGAATAAAATATAGTATGTAACTGATTACAATAATAAATTTACAATGAAATTATTTCCCAATTGGAAATCATCAGCATTGCAATGGTTCACAACAAGATAGTGGGGAAATGACACTATTTCTTCATTGTTCAACATTTTTACATGAATTATTTTACGTATTTAGACCTGAGAGTATTCTGAATGTGAAATAAATATCATAAAAATCATAAAATAATATAATTGGCATCATAATATTCCCCAAATATATCCATAGCTCACCCAAAGCGCAATCCCTCCATTTGCATGAATATGGTGTGAAAACTAGAAATAGTTGAGAGAGACTATTGCAATAGAAGAATCCAGATGATTTCCTATATATTACACCTAAAAATAAGAATCCATTAAATATCCATGAAATACCTGAGTGTCCTTTTCAAACACCAACTAGGATGGGAATATTTCACCCTCGAAATTGGCTTAAGCAAGAAAACTAGTCATCCACTAGTTCTCACAATTCACAAATGATCAAAAGCTTCTTCTCATGGCTGATCCCTGTATTTTATAAAAATTATTGGTATTATAAGATTAAAAATCCATCTATAAACCAAATCCAAGTCTAATTTGTGTGGTTTCTCATGCTATGCCATGTGGCCTCTCTCTTCACCTTCCCTCTTCTCCCACATTTGAGTAGGAGCCTCTTGGCCTTCTCCAACTCCCAAATTCGACCTAAAAGATTCTATATTCAGTCGTGAAATGTTAGTATGTCAGTATGTAAACCTTCATATCTGACTTGTGTCATAAATATCATAGAATATCCATCATTGGTGTCATAAATGTCATAAATGTAAGGGGAATCTAGCCAAGTGTCCATGAAACTCCCATTTGGCTCTTTCTCTCCCATGTAAGTTACAATTCATTGAAAATTTGACCTATGAAGTATATGGAAAATTATATTAACCTCATAATCCATCCAAAAAAATTAGGCTTCCCATATATTCAAATTTGCAAGAGAAAGATAGCATTTAACATAGGAATTCTAGCCAGTGTGGACCCCATAGTCTCCATGTGTCTTCATGCTCCATTGCCACTTCCATTTCCTCTTGTATTTATTTAATAAGCTATATTATTAAATATTTATCCCCTTATAATGTATAAACATCATTTATTATCCCTCTTATGCCAAATATCAAACCTTCCACCTCTAACCTAGGAAACTAGTGATTTTCCTCTTTGGCAATTTTTTGACTTTTAGCATCCATTTGAAAACTTTCATGAATATGGAAAATGTGATTTGGCCATTGTGACCCAATGAAAAATTTGGGACATTACAGCGTTGAGTTCTACTAATAATGTAGAGAAACCCAAGCCTAGACCCCATGCTGATGGTGTGGTTGGTTGATTAAGTTCTCCCACTGTAGAATCACTAGCTAAGAAACTTCACGATTTGTTAGCGAATCAATCTATAGCGGAGGAAGAAAAGGCTTCCACCTGATCACCTCGAGGTGAAACTATTTTTGCAGAGTATTCTTAGAAGGGAAATCAACAACTCGGTGGGAAAAAGAAGAAAGGGAAGAAGGGTGAGGGAAATCAAAACAAGCACAAACCCACAAACAATGTTGATGGCGGTAAAAAAGATAACAAAAAGGTCAAGTTTCCTTTTAGGTTGTGCTAGGGAGACCACCTGACTCATCAATTCCTTCTTATGGAACATGCTCAGAAGTTGTTGAAGAATCAACAACCGACTATCTAGAAGGATCCATTTCCCCAAGGACAAAACGCAACTTCTGTTTCAAATGTAGCCAGGGGCACCTATAGTGCCCCTCCCGATCAAAATTATATTAGCATGGTATGATATAGCACCTTTCTCCAAACAAGAAACAAGAATTATGAATTGAAGGCTTTCGAAAAGGGTAAGTCTATTGGTGAAACTTATAACCGTATCGTGATTGAAAAACCTGTTGATCCAATGCCTACGATACTGAAAGGTGTCTTTAAAAAATCATTTCACAATCCTAGAGCTAGGCCTGCTTCTAACTATTCTGTATTTGAATATTTTCCCCAAAATCCTTATTAAATGTCAGCATTGGAGGTGTTATAGATTTTTCCTACTCAACAAGATGCCCTCTTAGCATCCATAGGAAGGATGGATTCATCGATCCTGCTAGTGAAATTTAATCTTTCAAATGTTATTATTCGCCTTCCGTATCATGTGGCTTTGTAAATTGATGTATTTAATGAAGGAAAAACCATTGGATGTGCATTTGTTGAAGAAGGTGCTTCAACGTGCATAATTTCAATGTCTTAGCTTAGATTCCCTGGTGCTAGTTCCATCAAACATGCTACTTACTGCTTTCAAAGGAAGGTATTTCCATCTGCATGGTATCCTACCGGATTTTGACATAAAGTTGGCAGGGAAAGCAGTGGTTGTTGAGGTATAAGTGATTGGTTCCCCATTGGATTATAACTTGATGTTAGGGAGAAGTTGGACTTACGCCATGTGTGTGGTTTCCTCGACCGTTCTTCGAGTGGCAGTGTTTCCACATGAACGGAAGTTGGTTAGGTTTACCAACTCAGTTTCACTCGAAAGGGTTGTCAAGAGAATAATGAGTCCACAGTACCTTTGATCGATCAGAACAAACCAGCTAATGAGATATTGGGGGTTGGAATGTATGCATCTTTGATGGGCACATTTGATATCCTAGCCCCTATTAACTATCTAGGTTCTACGAGTGTAGGGAAATCTATCACGACGGATGTCGATAGAATTGATCCTTGGGTCCTTCCTTCCTTTCATAAACCTAAAGTCCCCTTATCTATAGTGGAAGTGGGTTATCAAGCTATTGTTAATACCACTGATGATTCTATCACGACTCCTTCTACAGTATCAGAGGAGTCAGAAGAAGCTTATCTGCCTACGTGGGAAGAGAATTCTTTATATTCATATGATGTATTAGACATGGTTTTTCCTTCATATGAATCCATTTTGGAAGATGAGTGGGAAAGATAATATTTGTGAATACCTTCACCAGAAGTCCTACTTTCTTTTAGAATTGAGTAGAATTGAGAATGAAGAGTTCCATGTGAGACCGATGGAGAATTTTGATTCATCGATTACTCCTTTACCAAAGGAGGAAATATTTGTTGAAGGGAATATGAGAAATATCTCTATTATCATTCTAATCAACATCTTTTCAAACCCTAACATCGTCAAAAATGTGCATATTGGTGCAAACTTCTCTCCAGAGGAGATTTCCATATATACTGCCTTGTTTAAGGAAATATTAAGATGTGTTTTCCTGGTCATATGAGGAGATTCGAGGCATAGTTCCATCTATTGTAGAACACAAAATATGGACTTACCCTAATGCTAAACCTATTCGACAAAAGCTTCAACCTGTAGATCCACAAAAATGGGCAACCGTTAAGGCTGAGGTGGGGAAATTGTTGAAAGTGGGCTTTATTTACCTAGTTGTTATGATGGAATGGGTATCCAAACCTATTCATGTTGATAAAAAACAAGGGACAATACGTGTGTGCACTGATTTTTGTGACCTAAATAAAGTGTGTCCCAAGGACAACTACCCCATGCCTTTCATTGATTAGATCATTGATGCTTTTGCAAGTAGCGAAGTATTTTCGTTTATGGATGGATTTTTTGGGTATAACCAAATCCAAATCAAGATTGAAGACCAACATAAAAAAAAAATTATTTTTCCTTCGGGTACTTTTGTGTACAAGAAAATTCCCTTTGTTTTGAAAAATATCAGAGCTACCTTTCAATGGGCAATGAACTTTTCCTTCAATGACATAAAGAATATTGTCGAGTCATACTTGGATGATCTTCTTGCCCATTATTGCAAGAGGAGGGACCATTCAGATCAACTTTGCATGATATTTGAATGATGTAGACATTATAAGATACGCTTGCATCCCCACAAGTGTGTTTTCTGTGTCGAGTTGGGGAGGTTGTTAAGGTTTATCGTGTCTAATAGAGGAATTTAGGTGGATCCTTTGAAACTTTAGGCTAATGTAAATCTGTCTCCTCCTCATTCCATCATGCAACTTCATATCTTGCAAGGTAAATCTAATTTCCTTCGGCATTTTATAGTCATATATGCTAAGATACCTAAGGGTTTCATGCGTTTGCTTAAGCAGGACATTGCATTTATATGGGATGAAACCACACAACTTGCATTCGAGGCATTAAAAAGGGATCTATTATCAGCTCCTTTATTACGTCCACTAGATTACTCTAAATATTTTATATTGTATTTGGTTGCATCATAGTTGACTATAGGGGTAGTATTCATTTCGAAGGATGAAAAGATATAAGAGCATGTTGTCTATTATCTTAGTCTTGCACTAGCTAGTTTGGAACTCGGGTACTCCCACGTCGAGAAATTAGCATTAGCAGTTGTCTATGTTTTTTAGAGGCTTTGTCACTACATTTTACTGAGGACAATAATTGTGGTGGCAGATTTAAATCATTTTCAGTATGTTCAACAAGTGGATAGTCAGTCTCCAATAGTTTGACCTGAATTTCCAATATGCTAAATCCAAAAAATCCTTGGTTTTTGTAGAGATAATCTCATAATTTCCTACGGAAGAAAATGTGGTGGTGGAGGATGAATCATTCCCAGATGAGTATATCTTTTTTATTTCCACCTTTGATCCCTACTACGGAGATATCCTTATATATCTCTAGACTTTCAAGGGTCTTGTGTCCTTCTTGTGGGAAGAGCAATGTAAATTTCATGTGAATGAAAAAAAATACTTGATCATCAGTGATAATTTATATCAAAGAGGGGTAGATTCAATTTTGTGTCAGTGCCTCACCCACGAGGAGGCTGAGCATGTCCTAAATGGTTCCCATAGTGGATCATGTGGGGGTCATTTATCTCAGTTAGCAATGACCCAAAAAAATTTACATCTCAGTTTTTTTTGGCCCACGATCTTCAAAGATTGTGTGGAGCCTATAAATAGTTGTCATCTGTGTCAGCTTTACGCCAGAAAAATGTGATCACATCATGCTCCATTGTTTCTCCTCATCACGATGGGACCCTTCATTAAGTGGGGGGTGGATTACATGATGTGAAAAATAGTTTCTGTTGGTGGAACAAATACATCATTGTCATTGTATACTACTTCACAAAGTGGGTTGAGGAAATTCCTACCTTCAAAGCAGACGATAAAACGACATCTTACTTCGTATTTAACTAAATCATTACTTGCTTTAGTATACGAAAGAAGATTGTCATTGACCATGGAAGTCACTTTCAGAATGGTATGATGACTGATTTGACTACTATGCTAGGGTTTAGGAAATATCATTGATCTTCCTTCTACCCTCAAGTGAATGGACAAGTAGAGGTAGTTAACAAAACCTTGAAAACCATTCTAAAGTGCACCATTAACACAATCTGGTCAAATTGGAACATCATTCTATATCCTGCACTTTGGGCATACCAAAGTAATGTCATTATTGCTACTTGTTTTTCACCTTTCCAACTGGTTCATGGGGTGGAAGTAGTCACGCTGGTCAAATGCGAAATTCCATCTCTTAAGATAACTATTCATGGAATTCCTGACACTACAAAACTAGAAGAATATTTGCTTCACTTAGAAAATCTAGATGAATGATGCAGATATGGGTTGACAGTAAACGAGGCTCACAAGAATAGGGTAAAGAACCAAAATGACAAAGAAGTTGAGACAAGCACTTTCTATGAAGGGGAACTTGCTTTTATCTGGGATCAAGACAAGGAACCCCTCGGGTTAGGGAAGTTCAATTTTATGTGTTCAGGTCCCTACTTCGTGTAAAATGTTTTGAAAAAGGGAGCATACAAATTAACTGAATATGATGGAGATAAGTTTCCATAGCCTAGAAATGGGCTCTACCTGAAGAATTGCTACCCTTAGGCATGGTGCTTGCTCTTGTATTTTTATTGTATGTATTTTTATGTACAATAGTTAGTTGATTAGTGTTTCTTATATAGTATGTTTGTTGTTATAGATGTTAGCTTATTGGTTCATAGGTTTTTCGGATGGTGCTAGCCGCCATTCTTTTAACCTGGCTTCAACCGCTTGGGTTATCTATTCACCCTTAGGACACCTAGTTTCCTTTGGTGGCGCTTTATTAGGTTCTTATACTAATAACGTGGCTGAGTACAGGGTAGATATTGATTTGTTATGGGATGATACACTATGTAGCATTACCCTTTTGGTGGTCAAACGTGACCCCCAACTCGTGGTTTCCCAATTCAATGGATATTATCATGTGTGAAACCCTACTTTGCTACGTCATTTTTTGCATGTAATATTACTTGACAGAAACTTTGACTAAATTTGATTTAATCACATTTCAAGAAATGAAAATACAATTACTGATGCTTATGTGAATTACATATTAGACTGGCACTTAACAAACACTTTGTAAAATAAATATAACAGATGCATTTGAAACACATGTAAATAACCAGATACATATATATGTGTGTGTGTGTGTAAAATATGTATATAAATATATCAAGTTTCTGATATGTAGATCCTGTCATAACTATATCAATATAAAAAAATAGGATCATCATCCATATATGTCTAAACATAGACTTGTTCCTTAGCCTCCTCAGTTGTGGTTTCCTTTGTAGCCTCTCTATAATGAAGAACGAACCTAGATACCCTTCTAAGAAGGCGTATATAATTCAACATAACCCCTACTACAAACTCCTGCATGATAATCAGGATCCACACTATCCGTAGTGTAGGGACACCTTAGGTTAGCCTAGCCAGCTTCCCCTTGATAACCTGTAGCATGATCTCATTCCCACCTGGTATGAGCCACACATATGTTCTAGGATGCCCATTAGGGCATATAGGTGCAATATATGCACATAAAATATTAAAAAAGGTCAAGCTCATATACATATGTATATATAAATTTATGAAGAAAACTCATAAAAATAAAATAATTTAAAAAGATAAAACATACCTATCTCTCCCCATGCCTCCCCTAGTGGGAGGACAAGTTCATTTTCTCCTCAGAAGTCTAATCCTTTATATGGGAATTGTTCGAGAGAAGACACTTTCCTGTCCAACCAAAGATAGAAATTGTCATCATACCCACTTTGGATCCCACCTCCGCCACCTTGAGAGAGAAATATCTCTCCCCATCTAGTAAGTCTAGGCTAGAAGGGGGAAAGTGGTGGCAATGGCACTGCAGGGCTGAGAGAAGGAACTCTTCAAGAATAAATAAGACACGAAAATACTTGCATAACCAAATTTCTTCCTTCATCCCCTCTTGCATTCATAGAGTTTTTTTTCATTATCAGGATCATACCCGAACACCAATCAAACACTATACCCTGCATGCATTCCACCACAATTCGCATACGAGCCCGAGTTTCCAAGTGTAGTGAAGAACTAGTGATCCTTTCCACTGTTCTTACCATCACCTATAAAGGAAATATTGTTATTTGTGAGATTGGGACACATGTCCCCTTTTTCTATGTACCTAGTGGACAATAGGTATCAATGTAATCATGTACACTCATAGGGTCACCACCCATAACAGTTCCCTCATGGTTTATTGGCATGCCTCGACGAGAAATCCCGATAAAGAAATGCATGTGTTAGACTGTAATATCCAATGACTCTCCTTGTAGATCAAAAACACCAAGTTCATGGTCCCAATAACCGATAAGAGTCTCTAGAAGGCGGGCATTGGCCTTCATATTGGATGTGCAAAAGAATTTCAACAAGCCACGTTATTACAATGCATGCAAAGTATGGGAATCCTGCATTTCCTCTCGATCCATTTCCTCATGCTCTCTCTCCCTCCACTCCAAAACCATCGTATACCTTCCCAATGACCACTATCAATCATTACAACCCATTAGTTTCTTTTAATTTTGGCTATTGTATATTTTTTTGAGTCATGCAGCATACACAATGGTGCTTTTAGCACAATGTGGTTCATACGAGGGTTGTAGTGTAGAAACTCGTGTATAAAACACATATACATGACTACTATAAAGTAGACCCGCGTATGCTGCATGAGCTTCCTAGGGCATGCAAAAAACTATACATTTTTTAACTAAAATGAAAAATTAAAGGTATAGAAAGAAGGATAAAGGATAGATAAGAAACATACGACTCGCGGATTTGGATTTGGTCCAGTGGTTTGTCCTCGGTGATCAACTAAATTTGGGTGGTAAAACTTGCCAAGTTTAGTAATTTTCCAAATCGTATGTCTATTTTTGTTTTTTGAACTATTTATAGAAAAAAATTCAAATTTTTGACCCATTTCCTATAGTTTAAATCAATTTTTAATGTATGGACTAATACCATGGTTTTTTTCTAACTGCAACAGTTTTGGGATCATTAAAATGTTGTTTTCCTCCGCATATAGGGTAGGCTTTGTCCATCATTGTTGATATTGCACTTTTACCTTATTCATTTTTAAACACTAGGATCAGTTTTTCATCCATTGACTATGTTGTCAAACCACTTTTTACCTTGTATACATCATTTTTCCTCCATGGATAGGGACTCCTTCTCATGGGTACCATAGTTTAGAACACTTTATCATATTTTGGTACCCATGGCAAAGTTGTGCTAGGGAGCCTTTTTAGTTTTTTCTCATGAAAAAATGAGCCTCATTTTGCATCTTTTTATGAGCTATCCTTGTTTATAAGGCTCCCTGCACTTATGGAGTTTTCTTTAGGCCCTGGTCTGACTCCTCAAAACAGACTAGATTTCCAAGTAAACTTTTTCGTTCAAACTCGTTAAGAATAAGTGAACGATCATCCACTTAGGTATAAGTTTACCCCTTTTTCTGGCCTTGTGGATTATTTAGGAAAAAGGAATACTCTCTTTTATGTGGAATTGAGAAGAGTATCTCCTGGCGTGAGGGACTAAACATACAGAAAAGGAACACCCGACTGAGCTTAGTTTTCTCTTTTTTGTGCTATGTACCTAAAAATGAAAATATTCCGAACATACTTTATGTCTTTTTCATTCTAGAAAAACCTAAAGAACAAAGCACTGAGTTTACTATTGTAAGCCCCATTTCTCATAATCAAATGGATATTTTCGAGTGATCTTGCCTTCCTTCACACTCATTAAACTTAGGCTATATTTCGCTTCTGAAGGTGCATTGGTCTGGTATTAGTTTAACCCTTTTTCAGACCTTGTCGATTAAGTACAAAAAAGGTATATCTTAGTCCTACAAGAGAGATATTTTGTGGATTGTTTTATACCTTTCCAGCCTCAAGAGACTAAATTGTACGAAAAAGAACCCCCTAGACTCTTCCTCAAAGTTTTCAGACTCTCAAAATATGAAAACACCATTGAGCATGTGCTAGTTCGGGATCATAAAATCCATTAGTCAGTGAATATAAAGAATTATTCTCTCCCCTCTTCAAGCTTGTAAAAAATGAAAAAATACTCGATTTGACTTTCCTGGACTCGTTAAAATTTAACAAGAAAGATAAGGAAGAATTACTCTCTTTAGGTTATAAATAGTAGAAACATGTCATTTTTGAACAAATCACTCTCTAAAATTTTTGATACTTGTGTCTCAGTTTACACTTCCAGTTCAACTATTACTTCAAGTTTTTACTCCTCTACTTGTCCTTTATACATGGGGAATCTGATCATGTCTTCTACATGACAAATAACTCTAGTTTTTCTATTTGCAAGTAAAACGTTTCCTTGGGTGATCTCTGTGTCGTGCTCATTGTTCAAGGATTTGTACCTTCATCTGATTATTATCCCGATTCCCATCATTATCCTCTCTAAGAATTCATTATTTCTACCTTCTCATATCCAATTTCCTAGTCACTCTTGTGATTTGTTGAAGGATTCATTTCCTTCCTCCTCTCATCAATATTTCTAGTCAACATCTCTTGAGGAGGAATACCTAGAGTTTTAATGATGGTACCTTAGGATTCACTACCATTATTGGTGAACTCCTTTTCTTCAGTTGTTAGCATCACTCATTTACTAACATCCTGTTGAGCTCCTTCCATGTTCCACTTCAACACTTATATTCACATGGTAGGGATTGTATTGGTTCCTTTGTATTTGGACGAAGACCTTAGGTTCACCTCTATAATATAAGTTGTGCAAGATTGTGTTATGTTAAACTACACTTCTTCCATATTTTGAAGAATCATCATTGCATATTGTGGCTTCGATCCACCTTTGTAATATACATGGTTTTGTTACCCGTATCATATGATGTAACCAAATATTATAAAGGATATAGTGTTACATTTTGTTGAACATGGCATCCTCATATATGATTTTTTATATGAGTTTGATATGTATTTATTTCAAGTATGTCCCTGCTGCCTTGGTAACTAAGTTCTCAAATATTAGATATTGTAATGTATTTCGGCCATTGATTCTGTCTGAACTCAAACATTAGGGGGAATCTATTATCATGTAAAATGACACTTCTCCATCTGAGTACTGATGCCCAATGTGTTGGTACAAAAAAGGACAAAATGGATAGAAGTTGCCAAAACACTATAGATGGGCATGACCTTTGATGCATTGTCCTCCTACCAGCCTGACCTAATTTTTGTATTTTGATTGAGGTGAATACGTGACTCTTATCATTGTAACCCACATATCATACACGATTATTGACACTGTAGCTCGCGTATATATGATAAAGGTTGAAATTTGCGGGTTTCCTTAATGAAAGTTGTGTATCATACATGACTTGCTAGTATTGATAGTCATGTATGGATTACTCCAAAGTAAAAAAAATAAACACAATTAGTCGAGGATAGTTGGGACCTTAATCATAACTATCCCAACCTCCCCAACCATCTCAAACTTTTTAACCCCTCTCTTTCATCATGTATAAATAAAGGGTAGGGGTTTGATACGGATTTATGCAGGAATGCAACAGAATACATAAATAACCATAGAAAAAAATATGCAACAGAAATAACACTTCATTTCATTAATCAATAACTGAAACTTGTTTACATACATATGGAAATAAACTAGCTAGAGTGCTGGTAGCTTATCTCTGAGAAGAGATGTGGCAGCTACATGCCTCTAAACTCTGTGTTATAATGAGGCTTGAAGGCCTATATATTATTGAGAAACAATGGAAACCCTACACATCGAAAAACCTAACCCTAGGAGGTGAAACGCCTTAATGTGGGCCCTGTTGGGTAACTTGGTACATCAATTTCTCGGGGCCGTAACTTTAGCATACTACCTCCACTTGACGCGCATGATACATCATTAGAAATATATGTTTAAGGACTACATCCATAAACAAAAAATATAGAGACCAAAATGGACTCATATTTTCCCAACCATTCGATGCCAAAAAAACGTCATTTAGGGCCTCAAAATGGCTCCGAAAGTTTAGGACCTGAAAACTACCAAAAATAGTAAATTGTACTACAATTAAGAAAACTGGAAAAATGAAATAAACAATGGTAGGGGTCCAAGAGAAATAGGTGGGTGGCCACCAATATCCTCCTGGATCAGGGTTGAGGCTAATCGATCATGAATTGTAGAGAAACATTATGCCGGTGGTTTTCCTTTAGATATCTTAGAGAAACCGAACTCAGTGTCCTTGGTTAGCAGAGGAGCACTTGTCTCAGACGTTGGGTTGTAATATCACCTTACTCGTTTATCATTAAAGAGAGTCCTTCCAAGATTGTGTCTTTGCACTCTTATATATTGTGATTTCTGAATCATTTTATTATTTCATTATAAGAATGCTATTTCATTAATCATTATATAATATATAAGATATTGCAGGAAATATCTTTCTCTTTGTAGGTGTTGGAGATCTCCTGGAAGTTGTGGAAGCAATTTGAAGGGAAGAAGAGAATCTAGGATTGACTGTCATAAATAAGGTATGCTTAATTTCTTCCTATTTCTATTTCAAATTCTGAAATGGTTGATTGTCTACAAGTTAATTTAGTATGTTGGTAACCCCAGAGACCCTAGGTTATAAGGGTGTGTTTTCCTGAACAACACTATCATAAAAAGGTCATCCTCATACAATAATAGTATGATAGGTTCATCATCCATAACCTTGAGGTAAAGGTTAGGATCAACTTTACTTTGGTAAATCCCAAGGTTGGAAACAATCTATCTATTTTTCCATACCAAGATCTAGGAGCTTTCTTGAGTCCATACAGATCCTTATTCAACTGATATACATGAGTCATTATGTCTTCGACTTTTAAATCCTTCTAGATTTTCGATGTAAACCTCTTCCTCAATCATACAATTAAGGAAGGTTTTATTTACATCCATTTGGTGTAGATACCACTTCATCATGGAAGAAAGTGCCATGATGGTTATGATTGAAGTGTACCTTTCTCCTAGAGCAAATGTCTCTTCATAATCAATTCCCTCTTTTTGAGAGAATCCTTTAGCCATAAATATTTCCTTCCATTAGCATCATGTTTTATCTTGTATATCCACTTGGAAGATACAACATTATTGATTTTTGGTTTGGGTGCTATATCCCAAACATGAATTAGGTATTATTCTATTTTTGCTTCTACCATGAGTTCATCATGTTAGGTCATCGACATATCCCATTTTTCTGCATTCAACCTCGACGGTTGGAACCCAGTTTACTCTTGGTAAATGCATAGTCCATCAGGGAGTTTTCCATTCTGTCGTACCATGTCGAACTCGAAGATGTTATGTAGTCACCCCTTAGAAGCGGAGCATCATCCTTCCTATGAATTCTATACTAAAGTGATAGGTAGCATCCTTTGCTACTTATCTTCTATGTATCCATATCAAGTTACTATATACCAAGATCCCTTTATCTTGAAATTTGTTTAAAAGTTCCTCTTGCACCCATCTGTGAGCTTTTTATCTTCTATAGGTTTCCATCTTCAACCTTGTATCAAAGGTTAAAATATTAATCTCCCTAGGTGATGTTCAAGCTCCTAGATGTGCTTATCGATGGGTTCCTTTTGAGATCATACAAATCATATTCTGCAAAGGTGTTTTTTTTTTGCTCGATATATACTTCTACTTTACTGGATACGTTTGTCTGGTAAATCGAGTATGTATTTCCATAGTCTATTATTTCTGAAACAAACCATGAACCTTGCTTTGTATACTTGTTCTTGTAGATCCATATGGAATACACTACAGACTTCCCTTCAGGTCTCGGAACCATATCCTATACAGCATTCCCCATGATCAATTGTTACTCTTTGATCATAGCTTCTTCCATAGTTGGAAGGGTTTGTATCAATGATGTCACTCAACTGTTCCACATAACTAGAGTGCATCCGAGCCATGTTACTTTAGTTTCGAAGTCTCATCGTAATTTTATTCATTTTGAATTATCTTTCATTCCCAATATGGTCTTCATCTCTAGAGGTGGATCTACCACTCTCTTATATTCTTCTGAATTTCTTTCTTTTGTCACTGTGTCTCTAGCCTTGGGAGCTTCAAGTTCATCTTCATGTATGTTTATTGGAGTGAATCTTGAATTGTCATCACTTATTATTCGGAAAAAATCTCATCCTTGTTTTCTTGTAGGAGGTTGTACATGAAATTTCCTACAAGTCAAATGCACCAGTTGCATGGTTAGAAACATTTCATAGGACATATGCATAATGACAAATTCTTATGCATAGGGATAAAATCATGCAACTATTTTAGCCAATACAAAATTCATCCATATCTCACAAAATTTTTTTGGATGCCTTCCATATCTACCATAGCATCATTGATATGGTGCACTAATCCAATATGTCAACAAAGAGGTTCCAATATATATAATTAGAAATGGAGAGTTGTATAGCACCATGGGATTCTTACCTATAATATGCATATTCGCAGTATATTCTCATTAATGCAAACATTCTATCATGCATAATGCACATCATATATAGGAAATAAAATTCAAATACTTATATTTGTTTGTTTGGAAAACTAATTCTTGCACTTTGTCTTCATCTCCTTCTGGATCTGCTACTCCTCCTTTAACCAATGAGATTGCTTCAATCTGATACTTGCTTGAAAGTTTTTTTTGGAATGCTGCTTCTGGTGAACCTAGGGTTTGATAGAGAAACCCTAATTTTTCAACTTAGGTATATTTCAGATCTTATTGGATAGAAATATATGCCTCCTCAAGGTGGTATGCGAATCGTGTTGGAATAATAAACCCATAGTTAGCTACACTTGACATTAATTAATCATTTTTGTC
Organism: Pseudotsuga menziesii; assembly: GCA_001517045.1. Lineage (NCBI taxonomy): Eukaryota > Viridiplantae > Streptophyta > Pinopsida > Pinales > Pinaceae > Pseudotsuga > Pseudotsuga menziesii. The sequence goes on along the minus strand of LPNX010161484.1, from coordinate 30,108 downwards.
TTATTACCTAGATTCCTAGATTCCATTATATGCTAGTTTCCTTCTACATGTCCTAGAAGTCAACACATGATAAAAATGAGTCATGGAGCACTTGGGAGACATCTTGGAAACCAATTTTAGCAAGTCTGCTTTATTCCTAATTCCTTAAAGTGCATATCTTCTTTTTCTAAAAATTGTGTTGCTTTATAGTTGTTTTAAGGAAAAAGGAAAAGCTACTGTAGGTGTAACTCCATTTTTTTTCCCACATCATCCTCCATATTTTTCTCCAATTAAAAGCATGTATGAGTTTTATTTCCATCCCTATTTATCTTTCCCACTTGACTTAGCAAATTTGTGAGCATAATCATAGATTTGGAAACAGCTTTATGCACATATGGGGGATTTGACTAGTTTTTGTAATCCTGCTTTTTTACTATTTCAAATAGCATCCTTATGCATTCGAACCTATAATGTAATTATTTATTTGAGCAGCCTATTAATTCAATAGTTTTTCTATTGTACACTTACTCAATACATATTAGTGTTATGCTCCAATTTCAGTGTCCTTTGGTGTGAATTTTGCATGTTTGATTAGCAATTTTGTGAGTGTTATTGTTATATCTCTTGGGTTCAATTTCCACATGGTATTAGATCCTTTGTAGATCAATTTATATCCTTCCAAATTATTATTTCAGGTTTGACATCTTGACTGGGAGCACATTTTGCTGACTGGAGGGCACAGTGACTGAGCTATGGACCAATCTCAGGATATCATCTTGACTCCATTCAATTTCTTTGAGTGGAAATATGAGATGGAGATATTATTGAGAGAAAAATGTGTCTACAGGGTGACCATGGAAACTGAGGAAGATCCCAATGCAGCTTCAGAGAAAATTAAATGGCACAATAGGAGTGGCTTTCACAAAGTGGTTGAATTGATTCCATTGTTGATCAATCCCACTCTTCTTTTGGAGAGTAAAGTGTCTGCTAGACACATTTTCTTCACTTCTAGTTCAGAAATTACTGAACAAGGGGGCATTGAACTCACTTTGGATCAACCCCCACCAAGCTCTCGAATTGCTTCCTTTGATTGGGATAGACTAGTTGATCCGCGCCTTCCTTCTAATGCACCTTTCCAGATAAAGGTCAAAGTTGAATCATACACGATTGCTCATTGTATTATTGATGAAGAAGCCTCAGTTAGTATCTTGTCTGCTCATGCTTAGAGAGGCATGGGATCTCCTTACCTTGTGTCAACTGCTAGTCAGTTACTGGCATTTGATAGAAGAACTTGTATAGCCTTGGGAATTCTCTCTCAAACACCTATTACTTTGGGCGGGAAGACCGTCTTAGTTGACTTCATGGTGATAGAAGACCCCTTGGACTTCAATATGATCCTCGGATGTGATTATGTCTATGCCATGCAAGCTGTGGTGTCAACATTATTTTTTGTGATGTACTTTAATCATGGTGAAGAAATTGTCACTATCGATCAATTGGATTTTCTTGATCCATCTCCTGACCCAACTAGAGACTAGGTATTTCCTTTATCAATTCCCAGTGTTTCTATAGACACTACCCCGCCACAGGTGAGCTGTGTGGCCTCATGTCCTTTGCATTCAATTGCTACTAAGAAGTATCCTCTATTTGCATGCTTACATTCTCGAGACTTGGTCCCAGGAGTTGACCAAGTGAGTCATCCTATACAGACTGTGGGTCCTAATCTCCACTCCGTCAATCCATTTGGAAGTTTAGACATGTGTCCTATCTCGGATGATACCCTTCCTTTGGATGAAGTCTTCCTAGAGTCTTTGATACATTCTAACCTTCTTTTGGATGTCAGTTCAGTTGTGACTAAGTCTAACCCTGATTTTCTTAGTAATTTTTATCTTCCCATGGATCGCTCTTCTTATGTTGATCTTGTTGAATCTTTTGAATCTCCCTTCGAACAGAAAGTTAGTGATCCTGATGAGTTTGATTTTTCTTTTCAATTTTTCAACTCCTATGATACTGAATTTGCTCTTGCAGACTCTATCTCCCCTGTTGATTTTTGCTCTCCTTCTAAGGTTGATCTTACTGATTATAAACCCTCGAGACTTGGTGCTATAGAATCTTCTTCGATTGATTCTGCCTTGACTTTACCTTTTGTAGAAGATAGCAAAGTCGCATGTGTTTCTGCCAAAGTGACCTGCATCGGATATTTTCTTCTGAATATGATTCTGATGTTGTTGTTTCTTAGAGACAGGATTTTTAGTTGGATTCACAACTATTTACTGGCCTTGTATTGTTTTTCAAGCTATAACTACATTTGCATGTTCCTTTCTCATGCTTATGAGCCTGATGTCGGCTTCCACGCTTTTAGCTCGTTGTATAAGCCCTCATCTTTTCTCTCATCATCGCTCAGTCTTGTATCATTTTTCATCTACAACTTGACACCCTTTACCTATAGTAGACGTTCCCCAAGTGTCTTTATCATGCTCATTTTCTGTGTAATATGAATAGGTTTGTTCCTTGCACCTGGAACTAGTTTCTCCTACTTATGACACTCGTCTCCTTGCATTTAGAGCATTCTTTCCACTCTCCTTATAGCTCATTAAAAATAGTAAGGAGGCCAGGAGTTGACTTTTCCTGACTCATTAAAACTTCACGGGAAAGATATTGAGTTTTTTTAGGCCCAGGTCTGACTCCTCAAAATATACTTGACTACCGAGTAAACTTGTCCATTCAGGCTCATTAAGAATATGTGAATGGGCATCCACATTGGTGGTAGGTTATCACTTTCTTGGACCATGTGGAATAATATGAGAAAGGAACACTCTCTTTTCTTCAGAATTGAGAAGAGTATTCTCAAGCATAGGTTTATCACTTTTCCAAACCTAAGGGACTAAACTTATGGAAAAAGAACCCCCAGTATGAGCATAGTTTTCTCTTTTTTGTGCTTTGGACCAAAACATGAAAAATATTTTGAGTGTACTTTGTGTCTTTGTCATACTTGTTAAACCCTAAAGAACAAAGAATTGAGTTTATTATTGTAAGCCCCATTTCTCGTAATCAAATGGATCTTTCTGAGTGATCTTGCCTTCCTTCACACTCGTAAAACTCAGCCTATATGCTACTTTTGAAGGAGCATTGGGGAGGTGGTAATTTAACCTTTTTCTAACCTTCCTGACTAAATACAAAAAAGGTGTGCCTTACTTCTTCAAAATCTAAGAGAGTTCTTCTGTGGTTTGTTTTATACTTTTTTGGCCTCAGGAGACTAAATTGTATGAAAAAGCACCCCCCTAGAGTATTCTTTGGAGTTTTTAGACTCTCTAAACTATGAAAACACCGTCGATCAGTTACTAGTTTGGGCTCGTAAAATCCATGAATCAGTGCTTTATTAAGCATTCTTCTATCTCTTCTTCGAGATTTTCAAAAATGAAGAATTTCTCAAGTTTTCTTTCTTGGACTCGTTAAACCTTTACAAGAAAGAGGGGAAGGGAAGTTCATTCACATGTTTTTTACATCATGGTAGCAAGTCTTGTTTCCTTGAACAAAGCACCAGTTTTGAGTCTATCAACAGTTGGGTCCTAGTTTTTGACCTTATCTCGATTCATATTTTTTTTACTCATCCAGTTGGTCTCTTTTCCAATTATATGGGGAATCTATCAATGTCTCCTACATTGCATATTTTGGTCGTTGGTCCCTTTTGTGTCAAAAGCTGCCTAAGTCACTTTTGTGTTGTACTCACTATTCAAGGATTAAACTTTTATTGACCATTTTGTAGTTACCTTGACCTTTTGTGTCGGCCATTCCCTGGTATCATTTCATTACATCATGTCTTTGGTGGTCCTTGTCGTGAAATTCAATACCAATTCCAAATCCAATTATTCTTTGACTTAACTCATGTTGGATGATGTAGGATGCCTTAATGCCTTCCTTCCAACGGATTTCTTCCTATCGACTACAACACCTCTTGCTCTGGGAATGAGATTTAGAGTTTTATGATAGTACTTTGGGGATTGCAGTCATCAGTGGAAATTTCCCTCACTATTGGGTAGTTGGAATACCTTAATGTCTCCTACTCGATGGATTCTTCAAGTGTTCGACTTCAAGTCCTTTTATTCACACTTGTTAGAATGTACTAGGTACTTTGGGGACCATTTTCATTAATGGTGGTTTCCCTCACGTTTGTTAATGGTTCTCATTATTAACCAATAATCAAATGGTTTCCTCCATGTTCGACTTCAACTCCTTTATTCGCATGGTTAGGATTCATACCTTTTGGGCGGTTTGGATTGAATACCTTGGGCTGATAGTAGCATCATCATTTTGCTATTGCCCAAGCTGCATAAGATCTTGTCACACTTTATATGACATTTTGCTGAGACATAGATCCACCTTGTATTTTTGTGGCTATGATCAATTGTTGAGCATGGATCCACCTTGTTCATTTATGGCCATGGCTCCTTTAGATTTGATATGGCACCTTTTTACATATTGAGCAACCATGATAGTTTCATCAATTATACATGTGTTGGATCTAACTGTATCTTAATGGTGGTGATTTGTTTATGGACTTGTATGTCCCAGAGATCAGGTTTGTCTGACATTTATCTCTCTTTTAGGTACCTTTGTTTGAGCCTTTTGATCTTGGATTCTCTGCTCTCTCCATACTTGCTATTTCCTTTATAATGTATTTTGGCTATCATCTTCCCCTCGAACCTCATACATTAGAGGGAATCTATTATAGCTCAAAATGACACATCTCTTCCTGTGACCACTTTCCCATGATTACGTCGCATGTTGACACTTCCATGACGACACTTTATGAAAGTCACTGAAAAAACACCTAACTTAGAGGAATCATATCTTGAGTTCTGTAACTCTATTTGACCTTACCTCTACACTGTTGGAACTATATTTTAGTTAGCTAAAACTTTCCAAAAGACACCAAAGTCTGAAAAAGCCCAAAGTACCCTAAAAATGATCTTTTTGATGTGTACATGAGTTTCCTTAAGGAAACCCGCGTATACGTCCTTGCGTACGTGATTGTTGTCTCTGCAACCCATGTACGCCTCTTGAAAATGTAAAAAAATACGTATTTTGAAATGTAGGTATTTTGGGTAGTTATGCAACTGACTCATTCAATTGTAACTACTTTGTCTTCAACCCTAACTCTTCATAAAGCATATAAATAGAGGTATGGAGGTCCATGAGAGGAGACTTGAATCTTTGCATTGTTATGTTGGAGGATTTGGAGCTCTCTTTTCCCACACCTTTGCCCTAGAAGAATTCTCCTTGTGTTGCAGAGCTTGGAGGCTAAGTTCCTTGGAGAAGAGAAGCAGCAGAACTAGATCAAGGTTTCATGAGGTGTCGAACTTAAAGAGAAGGTATATTTGTACTTGTTTTCAATATTAATAAAGAAGTGATGTCATTCTTCTTCCCAAATCATTGTTCAATATGTGATTAAATCTATGTTTATGATCATATCATGATGTTAGTCAGATCATTATTTCATTTTTATTTGATTATCATTGCTTTATATGTGGACATATTGGTTTGAGGAAGGTATAATTTGTTTTGCAGGTCTCTTGGAGCAAGAGGAGTGAGAGGAGCAAGAAAAGGATTGAAGGGCTGCTTGGATCGACCTTCATTTGGCTAAGGTATGAACCATTATAATCTCTGATCTTGCTTGTATTTACTTGCAGAAACATTTGCATCCACCTTTCAACCCCAGTACATTGATGGACTCTTAAACCCTAGCCATAGGAAACTTTCCTTTACAACAATGGGCCATGACCTTTTCCTTTCATGATCTTAAAAAGATTATTGAAGTGTATTTGGATGATGTAGCTTCTCACTCTCGTTTGAGAGTGCGTCATCTTTATAATTTGAGATTAGTGCTCAAAAGATGTCGTCATTATCAAATCGGCTTAAACCCTCATAAGTGCATATTTTGCATGAGGGTTTGTTGTTTACTAGGATTCATCATGTCCAAGGAGGATATTAGAGTCGATCCATTAAATGTCACGTCCCCATGCCTCCAATCGGCGTAGAGGACGCGACCCAAACTTCAATCACACGGGCTAAGAGCCCCATGAACATATGAATTCATAAAATAACATGCTGATATGCGGAAATAAAATGCATTGAAGTAGAAAATGCATATATGCCATTGTTTATCATACACAGCGGAAGAAAAATTCATTCATAAAAGCATGTTCATCTCATAACAATTAACAGAAAGTAAGGTTGTAGAAGTAAAATAGGCAAAATTACTTATCTTAAGATGAATCCGTTCCGCAACTAGCTACGTTGCTGTAACGTTCCACCCAACCATAGGCCAGTGTGCTCCTTAATCTCTCAGCAATGCTGCCACCCCCGAGCTGGGCATGATTCTCCAAGGAATAAGGGAACAACATGCTTACACGTAGCCAAGGATACCCAAAACACACAACCAAGCCAATAGAGTTGGGTTTATCAGGCCATTAAGGAGCTGGAGAAGGCAAATTGATAAGATAGTGAGCTCATCATAAAGCCAAGAACACCTATACCAGAACTAGCCTGACCTCTAAGACACCCAAACACACCTAACACAAGGAATCAGTCCCTTCTCTGCTACACAGTCCCTCGGGCCCTGCATTCCCTTCCAGTGCTATTCAGGGGTGATGGAGAAGAAGGCCATCCCTCTAGCTCTGTCTGTGTGGTTTCTAGCCACCAAGTTTATCAAGCAATTCTAAGCCAACATCCCTGGTCCTCTCATAGTCCGAAGACCAACCATTGCAATCTGGCAATTAATTTAGCTGTCATAGCTTAAACAGGAAAAACGACTTCAAACCATCTACAGCAGTCCCCAAACATAACAGCAAACATAGCTCACGATGTGGGGGAAACAAAGGCCCATTTTGCACAATTGAAACTGCTAGGAAAACATACATAGACCATGCTAGGGAATATATTATAGTTCCCCAGCCTGGGCATGAATGAAAACGACAACATAGGACCCATGAATCAGTCCGTGAGGGAAGAATACAGCCAAACCATCCGTAGATCCGCAGAGGAAAAATACGTGGATAAAAACCAAGAAAATCCTGTGCATGGAAAACAATCTAACCCTATGAGGAATGAACAGACAATGGAGGTCCTGCATGAGGAAAAAAAAAATCCATTTTTTTTGTCTGTGGATGAACAAAAAACAGGAAGGACGCGAAAATTGGAAGTGCGTGAGCCTCTAGCACAGTCGTGGGAAGGGACGAATTTCCTCCGTGAGTGAAGTCAACTGTGGTGGAGTGTGCATGTGGGTGAGGACTAACAATCCTGCCACCCCACTCCCAAAGACCATTAACTACCTCAACCACCACCAGCAATTCTTCAATGGAGGTGGTTGGGTAAACAAAGAAAAGAAGACACATGGATTTTCACCCCATTGGCCAAGGTTTGACAAATTCCCCTACATCCTTATCCTTGGGAAAATCATGCCCCTTTCGATTTAGTTGCCGTGATCGTAGCTGGCCAGGTTCATTTAATTAATTATATATGCATATTTACATGATGACCAACATAATATATGCCGCATGCCCCAATATACAATCGGTGACAAATTTAAATCCAAAACATAACATAAACGATCAATGGTGTGGCCTTGGCCTTTAGCTCCACACCCTGATCATTTACAATTTATACATCATATACATCTAATGTAACGGGGTCAAAAACATGACATTACATTAAAGGTTAAGGTAATAATCCAGTTGTATTCCCCATGTAATATTCAAAATATTCAATGTTTACAAGGAATGCCGAACTTCTTGCAAAGGTTCATGGTCAAATTCACCAATTAGACTAAAGGATTCATGCGTTTGTTGAATAATACAATGGACACCCATTTTTACTAGGATGAGCGAGCCCATGAGTCTTTTGATGCCTTGAAAAAATCCTTAGCAACGGCCCGAGTGTTTCGTCTGCCAGGATATAGCCATGACTTTTTTATTTATGTGGTCGCGTCTCAGGAGACGATTGGTATGGTATTGGTTCAAAAGGATGAGGAGCTCCATGAGCATTTCATATACTATATTAGTTGAAAAATGATTGATGCAGAGCTTTGTTATACCCATGTTGAGAAGCTATCCTTGGCCACCGTCCATGTGGTTCAACATTTGAGGATTTACATCCCCCTTCGCCAAACTTTAGTCATATCTCACATCAATCCATTTCAATTCGTCCTCACAAGGAAAATGCTAGGGGGAAAGTATAATAAATGGATTGTGATATTGCAGGAGTTTGATCTCGACTTTGTTTCGAAAAAATTGAAGAAACCATTAATCTTTTCTTAGCTCATATTCGGTTTTCCAAGTTTGGATGAAGGGGAGGTTTATGAGGATTCTCGTGTTGATGAAAATATATTTCTCATCTCCACCATGGACCATTGGTATGAGGGTATTATCTTTTATTTGCAGACATTGAAGTTTCCTACTCACCTCTCATGGGATAAGCGAAGACAACTACATCATGTAGCAGAGAACTACCTCATAGTGGATGATACTTTGTATCGTCATGTGGTTGATTCCATTTTATGTCACTGCTTAACTCATGAGGAGGATGAGGTCGTGCATAATGATTTCCATGGAGCGGCGTGTGGTGGTAATTTATCTGGGATTTCTAAAGCCCAAAAAATACTGACAGCGGGCCATTTTTGGTCGTTTATCTTTAGAGATTGCCTTAATGAGGTCAGGAAGTGCCACCCTTTCTAGTTGTTTGCATGTATTATGTGCTCACTTCCTGTCCCTTTGCATCCCATTATCTCCGTCGGTCCCTTCACCAGGTGGGGGCTTGAATTTATGGAATGAAACCTAGCTTTGACTGGGAGGCACCATCGTATTATTGTTGTTGTTGATTACTTCACGAAATGGGAAAAGGCTATTCCCACTATTAAATATGACAGTGAAACAACCACGTATTTCATATTTAACTAGATTATCACCAGGTTCGACATTCCGAGAGAGCTTGTCACTGACCATGGCAGGAACTTTCAAAACAAAATGATGGAAGAGTTATCTTCAAATATAGGGTATAAGCAAGAGCACTCCTCTTCTTATTATCCTCAAGCGAATGGACAGGTTGAAGCAATGAACAAGTCACTTAAGTCCATTCTCCAATGAAAAAGCAAGAATAATTGGCATATCATGTTGTATCCTACTTTGTGGGCCTATAGAACCGCAGTCAAGACTACCACTAGTTTTTCTCCCTATCAGCTTGTGCATGGGGTGGAGCCAGTATTATTGGTTGAATGAGAAATCCATTCTTTGAAGCTATCTGTGGAGATTTTACCAGAGACTTTTACGTTGGAAGAGAGTCTGGTCCACATGGAGTAGCTTGATGAGCAGCGTCGTGATGCTCTAGTGGCTCTTGAGGTTAACAAGTGTTGTGTCAAGGTCCAATATGGTAAGTCTGTCTGTCCTAGGAGGCTTAGTGAAGGTGACTTGGTCCTTTTGTGGGATCAAGCTAAGGAACTCTTGGGGGCAGGAAAGTTTAACCCTATGTTGCATGGCCCTTACATGGTCAAGTGTGTCTTAGAGAAAGGCACCTATAAGCTGGTCAATTATGAAGGGATGGCCTTGGCAGAGCCTAGAAATGGGATTTATCTTAAAAAATACTATGCATGATCTTCAGCCAGGGCTGATCTTTTCTATATTATTATACAGTTTGCATGGCTTAGTTTGGTATTTTTATGGTGATCAGGTTTTTTTATTACCTTTCATTTGTTATGGCAGATGTAGATGGAGTCTTTGGTTTACATAGGATTTGCTAATGGTTCTAACCACCATGCTTAAATATTGGTTTCGGCTGCTTGGGTGATCTATACTCTTGTGGGTCAAGTGTTGTCATCATGAGGCATATGTTTATGCACTTTTTCAAACAATGTTGCTGAATATAGTTTCATTATCAAGTTATTGTGTGATGCCATTTCACATAGTGTTCATTCTCTTGAGGTACGTCTTGATTCGTAGTTAGTGGTACCATAGCTTAATGGATTGTATCATGTTAGGGATATGACATTATTACAAAGATTCTTACGTGTAAGATTGCTAGAACGAAAATTTGAGAGCATAACATACATTCATATTACAAGAAATTTTAATCAAAATGATGATTCATATGCTAACTATGTACTAGATTGGAATTTGTATCATAGGAAATAAAAGGATTCACAAACACATTTTACACATGTAAATAGAATAATAATGTAGAAATTCAGGCCTGCAGTAGATTAATTTCACCCACAACAATTAACAATTGATCATGCAAAATTATCAACAATGGAGACTGAATATGGAGCTGTAACACAAAATTATATTAACTGAGTGTACAATAGCCAACCCTGTAATAACATATGCTGCTGAATATATAGAATACATGAGAAAATCGAATGCATAAGGAAGCATCCAAATCTAGCATAAAGCAGGCTTACCCAAAATAGGCAAATCCCCCATAGGTGTAAAAACTGATCCCAAATCTATCAAGGACCCCACGAATTAGCAAGGGCGCATGGGCAAGCTAAAGAGTGGTCAAATGGAAGCTCATACATTCTTTTGCATGGAGGAAAGAGTGGAGGAGGAAGAGGCAACAAAGCTGATTCACCTCACCTAGTCTTGCTTTCCTATGTGCCTTAAAACACTGAAAAAGCAGGCAATAAAGCAGAAAAAGCAGAAGGGTGCCTAGGAGGCCAAGAATAAAGCAGATTTGATTTCCAAGGCTTTACCAAGCACTCCATGAGTCAATAATGGAAAGTTTGACCTCTATGGATAGGAAATTAGCAACTTGCACATGGTGGGACTCATGGACTAGGCAAATAAGACAAAAATAAATGAATTAATGTCTAAGTGGGTAAATACTATGGGTTGATTATTCTAACACCCCCCCTTAAGCCTGAATTTATGAGTAATAAATCAAAATATAGGGCCTAGCAACAAGGCTTAGTCACCCTTTTACATACTGCAAGTCCATATGAAACAAGGAAAGAGGCAAAACCAACTTGGGAAAATCCTCCCTTAAACATGGACTGTAAAACAAAATTGTAGAATCTTGTCTCCATTCATGCTTTGAAAGCATGATCAGCAATCCCCAGGAGTGATTTGAGATTGCTGAAGGTCTTCTCACAAAATGATTTTGTGAAGATGTCAGCTACTTGTTCTGAAGATGAACAGAAGAGTAGGTGAATGGTGCCATCATGCACAAGCTCTCTGATGTAGTGCATGTGAATCTCAATGTGTCTGGTTCTCTGCTTCTGAACTGGATCGTTACAGATTCAAATGGTACTCTGGTTATCATAGTATATGGTAGTTGAGTACTCAGGTTCGAAACAACATTC
>LPNX010161484.1:764-15055 GCA_001517045.1 Pseudotsuga menziesii | reverse complement strand
ACTATGGGTTGATTATTCTAACAAATAATTGATCATCATAATTATTTTTCATTAAGTCCAAAAAAGGTGATGTCATAATACATAAGTGTCATATACAAAATTGGGGTTTTCGAGCCTCCAAAATATACTACATGGTCATACAAAAAATATACACCCAGGTCTGTAAGCCTAAGGTGGAGGAGGGTGTGGATAATGGTAGCACACCATGGCTCTAGCTAGCCGTTGAAACAATCGAACCCATGCTTATGGTACTCCAACCACCTGGCGCTGCAAGGCCTCAGGAAATTCCTCAACTTGCACCATGGGAACCCTCTATGTCAAGCAAACGAAGTTCATGGGAATGCTCTGGAGTGTCTACTCCGCATCCACTCCCATGAGCTCATCTCCACTTCCCTTCCATCAATGATGAGGAAATCCATCTGGCCATCATGGTCCAACATCTGCATGTACATGACAGAGTATCACTATATGTTGTCACACTAAAAAGATGTCTTTTGATTCCATATATGAAACAACAACAAAATTAAATAATTGAAAAAATAAAACTAAGTTGGGACTTGTTACCTATGTCTCCATATGTTGATCTTGGTGGTAGGGGCATGTCTGGGTCTCCACGGAGGTCGATCCTTGCATAGGGATAGTCTTCTATGGTGATGATCTACCTTTGACGAAATGGAAAGAAGTATGTTGGATAAGGGTTAGCTACCCTTCCTACTCCCAATCTCTACATGACATTGGCTCAACGTAGATGAGCCGAATCCCTAACTCCATGTGGAGTAATGTTAACTCTAGGGATTATCCCCAACACCTGCTTGAAAAAGAATGCGCTCAGTATGCTTTTAAAACCCAAGTTTTGTACCCTTCCCATCTTGCAGTCACTGAGCTGTTGCTTCATGTTGCTCATCAGTGAGGTACTCCAATCATATATCGTATGAAGCATGCACTCTACTGGATAGAACATCAGTGGCCTTGAGGCCTGGTGAAGTGATGGTAAGCCTGAGATCCTTTGCAATGGCAATAGTATGGCTTTTAGACCCAGGTTCTGAATTGAGTTTGTCAGTATCTGACTCCCAAATTTGTCTATATCAAGGAAGTAGTATGTTACAGCTGATTTTACCACACATGGTGAATAACACTTGTATGGCCTTCCCTATCCCTCTGCAGACTCCTTAGATCCCATGGACCATTTTTGTACATTTTATGTTTCCAAGGTCATCCCTAAAAACATGCAAAAATTGCCATACGCGACTTTTAATCCCTTTCTCATGTATATACGAGAATTTGACCCCTAATCCCGCATACATCGGGATGTGTGCAAAAGGCCAAATTCTTTTGGAGTTTTCCTTGATGTGGATCTGACTCACTTGCCTCTTGGCCTTCCATATTCCTTGAAATTGCTCATATTCGAGCTTTCATTACTCCATTGAAGAGCTATATAAGGAACCCTTTGTATACATTGAAGGCATGAGGAATTGAAGAGCAAGAAAACTATAGTCCATTGTTGCTGGAGATTATACTTGAGTCTGCGTCCCTTTGTCCCTTGGAGCACTTTTGTGTTCTTCCTAAGATTGCCTTTTTCTTGTGAGCTTGCTATTGATAGATGGAGGATTGAAGTGGTGGAGGCCCAAGTGGGGGACTCAATTTCTCCGATTTGCAGACATGCTAACAGAGGTTGTCTCTATTGTAATCTCTATTTTATATTAATAGAAATATCTTTTCCTATCCAATAATGTGTATTTGAATGAATATTTGAGCCATGGATGATTTCAAATGCTTATATGTTATTGATTATATATACTAGAGTAGGTCTAACACAATTATATATAGCATGCTTGTCTTTTTTACTGAGTGTTGAGATAGTAATTTATCAATTCAAGCTGGAGTTGGAAAGCTCAATGGGGATCTACATCAACCATCCGGAATAAGGTACGAATCGAGATACTTTAGTGTTAGATATTTGGTTTCTCTTGCATATACGAAAGGATTGATTTATATAGTCAAGCTATCTGTTGTGGTACATGAAGCCATAGGAATTTCTCTCCATAACAGAATTGGCAGATCCATTGGGAGTTCCTAGTAGTTGTCCTTTGGGGGTTTTTATTGGCATTCAATGTTCTCGAATTGCTCTACTTTATTTGTTTCTGATTCGGGTCTAGAGGCATGTTTTCCTGGTAGTGTCTAATTGGTGTGAATTTTGTCTCAGCTTATCTGTTTGCCTTCATTTTTATACATTTTTCTTCCTATACACGAGTTTTTAACCCACTTTCGTGTGTACACACGGTTTTGACTGCTATAGCTGTGTACATATGCAGGTTTTGTATGAACAGTCACGTATGCCCCGAGTTTTTCCTTTTAGAGGAAGATTGATTGTTGCTGGGTTAATTGTGATGATTGCTAAGTCTCCTTTGATACTGCTAGAGTCTATATACACCGCTGTTTCTGACCAAAGACACCTTTTTTATGGTAATTTTTTTTAAAGAATTTTCTTGTCATTGCATTTTTTATTTTTTGTTTTGGGATTAGTGCATTAGGTCTCTTTTACCTTATTGCTTTGCGTGAGTGCTGTTTGATTGTGCTTGTAGAGTCTGAGGTTGGTAGAGTCATTCTTTTGCTTTATTATCTCATTTTTATTCAAAAAATCCAAAATATTTACTTCTTTGCATCATTATGCATTGCACTTTGCATTTTGCATGGTACTTGCACTAGATTTGCTTAGAGAGGTATTAGTCAGGATTTCATATATGAATGATTGCATTTTTCATTTGAAGAAAATTTTGCATTTCACGTAGTAGCATGCCATGTTTTTCATTCGACGCAATGCATTTGCATTGATTGTTAGGTGTGCATTTTGCTTCATGTTGCATCATAACACCACTGGTTGCACGGTCATCTACCTTTTTTGAGTAATAAATCCAAATCAAATCAACACTTAATTAAAATGGATTACACTATTTTCTTCGATAGGGTACACCAACAAGATTAGGTTTTAGGGTCTTGGAATAGTTCATTGTGAGTAAATTCTCCAAGACCACTAAACAACAACATTTATGTGTCTGTCCACGTGAGAGTGTGAAATTCCTTGGTATAATTAGTGTTTCTCATGATCCTCCTCTTACAAGGGAGTTAAACACAAGGAAGTGTGAGCGGTTATTGATTGGGATGACCCCTAGTCATAACTGAGTAGCATCGAAGTTATTTCTAGGATTGTATTTGTATCTGGGGGCTCTTTCGAGAGTTTTGGGCTTTACTATCCTGCCCATATGGTCAATCTCACCTACGCCTGTCCGCCTGAGCATTGATTATATTGAGGTGAACTTAGTTTCCTTACCTAGGTTATCGAGGGGGTACTTTGTAGGGGTTATTCTGTAGGTGTCCCGACCAGGTTGGGGTCGAACAGCACAGTCGCTATATGCGTTGAAGTTGAGGGACATAATAATTGGTTACAAACCTCCGCTTGTTGTGTATGGGAGTCTCAAGCCTCTCCTAAACAAGACATACCTACTTCATTCGGGAACTCGCATATCCTACCCTTGTTTGCTTGTGATTGGATTTAGATTATATAGGTGTATGCTATATGCATGCTAGCTTGCTTAGGGTTTGTGTAATTAGAGATTCTTTTTCATTTTTTGAGTCATTGTTGATTCAGGTGTGACATCTCGCCATTCTTGTTGTTTAGCAGGAATTCCGCCTTATACATAGTCTCCTACTTTGGGAGAGATAAACAGACGGTCTAGGTGGACTACTTCTCACATTGATTCACACACGTTGGGAGATCATGAAGATGAAATTCCTCAGTTGCCTTCTTCACTTCATGAGGTTGAGGAAGAAGAGCCTACTCCTACATATGACTCTTCACCTGATATACCTACACACACTAGGTATGATCCCTCATTCACAAGTTGCCAGTATTGGTTTCCAGGTGAAAAGACTTATCATGAACTTGCGAGCACTAGTTATGACATGTATGGTATTCCTACACATGATTTGGCTCAGCATGCCGAGTCAGAGTTTGAACCTAACACTATTCCTAAGGGCATTCCTAGTCATTTTGATGTGGAAAGGTTTGGGAACATGAGTCACATTGCACCCTCCATCTCGGTGGTGGAGGTCATACCACTTACATAGTTTCACATGTCCCTTCGTTCTCTATTACTAGATCTTTAATTTTTATTTATTCCCCTCATTAACATGGTCCTTCTGGCCGGAATGTTTCTACAAGTCATGTGCATACTGTTGCTACTTACGTAGTTGTGTCTCAGAGTCAAGTGCCTCCTATTGTCTTGGGAGGTCGTATTACTACTTCTGGAGGTCATATTCCTAGTTTTGGAGGTCATATTCCTACTTATGGAGTGTCTCATGGGACATCTCATGGGACTTCTTATGGAACATATTATGCATTGCAGTATGCATATAGGTATTCACCTTATGGGTACGGGTATCAACAACCTGCTTACTCCCCGAATTATGGCTTTGTAGGCCCAAATAGTCAAGGTACACCACATTATGGTGCTTCATGACACCCTACACGGGTCAAATGGGAGGAGAATACTATGGCTAAGGAGATGGTGGTCATGGTAATCAGTCCTATGTGAACCAAAATTATCAAAGAGCATCTCATCGACCTACTCAACCTAGGCTCCCTTTCCTCGCAACGTTAAATCTGCTTGACTTGTTGAAACTAACAAATGATCCGGTATCTTATGACCCTGCTTGGCCAACTGTCCCTACAAAGATTCCCTTGGACATTACCAAATTCAAGGGCAAACCAGGAGAATATCCTAGTGAACATGTTACTACATTTCACCTTTGGTGCTCTTTTAATTCCTTACATGAAGATTCAATCCGTTTAAGGCTGTTTCAACGGACCCTTACCGGGCCTGCAGGGAAACGGTACATAGAGCTACCAAGGGGGGCATTCACTTTGTTTAATTACCTAGCTATGAATTTTCTCAACCACTTCCAGCTACCAGTGCATTACGACATTGGTATGGAACTCTTGTTGACATTTCGGCAAGACAAAGCCATGCATATATCAGACCATATCCAAGAGTGGCGTAGACAAAAGAGATTGATTAAATCCTTCATACCATCGGAGTTTCTCCTCAAGTGGTTCCTTAAGTCATTACTACCTTATATAGCGAAGGATGTTTCTACATCCGGAGTTCAGAATGAGGAATAAGCCATTTTTAGGGCGCATGAACTGGATTTGATTTATGCTCATTCTGGTTTGTTATATGAGATTATTCCCAATGCTCCGCATTCTAGTTTCGACCCTAAGGTCAAACCTGGACCACATGCCAATGGAATTGTTGGTTTTACAAGTAACAAACCTATAGATTTGGTTGTGAAACAGGTCAGTCAATTATCTATCAACCAATTTGCCTTGGGACAAGCCAAGGCCTCGTCTCAACCAACCCAAATGGCGAATGTGCTTTCGGTGCAATCGTCGGACTAGAAGGGTAACCAGTAACCCATAAGGAATAAGAAAAAGGGTAAAAAAAATCGTAAGGGTGGGAATAGGAATGAAAATGCCAATTCGAATGACAAGAATGCCTAAAATGCTGGGGGGGACAAGCATCCTAAACATAAGGTTAAGTTTCCTTGCAAGTTGTGTAAGGATGACCACCTCACTCACTTGTGCCCTTGGATAGAAGAAGCCTCGAGGTTCATAGAACAGGGCCCAGCTGTGCTGACCAACCCTTTACGTCATAATCAAAACATGAACTCGAGGACCCATGATCAGTCTGGTGGAGATCAGGATCCTCCAGAAGCTACTAGTGGTCATGGTTGCATCAATATAGTGTGTGCTACTAAGGTTGTGACTAGTGCAAAGGACTATGGTTCATCACAACCAGACCTTGGAAAGGAACCTGCTCTACCCAGGAGTCCTTTGCGTATTGAAAACCCTATGCATAAACTCAAAGTTGCACCTCACATTCCTAAGGGATTCCTTAAGAATTTAGGGCACAATCCTAATGCTCGAGTCACCAAGAACTATTCTGTTGTCAAGGATTTGGGCCACACTCCTTTCACAATGTCTGCACTCGAAGTAATTTAGAGTTGTCCTTCATAAAGGAAATATTTTGTTTTTTCTCTTGGTGTTAACGATCATAACTCTTCCTCTGTCATCAAATTTGAAACCGAGGGACTACAGCCTCGCTTTCCTTACTATGTGTCTCTCTTGATTCATGTAGAATGTCTTAACATGACCGTCAAACGCATTGTGATTAACGAAGGTGCTGCTACTTCCGTGATGTCTTTGGTGTGTTGGAATGGTTTGGGTTCCCCTGAGTTGTCTAAATCCGCTACCATGTTGACTTCCTTTGATGGTAGATCGTTTCGGACACATGACATTCTTCCTTCTCTTAAGGTCCGTTTGGGAGGGAAGACCGTCGCGATCGAGGTCGAGGTGGTTGATGTGCCCCATGACTGCAATATGTTACTCAATAG
Source organism: Pseudotsuga menziesii (assembly GCA_001517045.1). Classification (NCBI taxonomy): domain Eukaryota; kingdom Viridiplantae; phylum Streptophyta; class Pinopsida; order Pinales; family Pinaceae; genus Pseudotsuga; species Pseudotsuga menziesii. Next base: position 8,605 of record LPNX010161484.1, on the reverse strand, counting down.
GAATTGGATGTACAGTATGCAAGCCATAGCTTCTTTTCTATTTTGAGTTGTATGCTTTCCGTTTAATGGGAAGATAGTTACGATTGATCAAATGTCATTCAAGAATCTGTTTGTTACCGCATCTTTTGGAGCTTCTGTTCCGACTGTCGAGCACTCTCAACCGACAACTGGGAGTGTAGGTGTTGGCATGTATCCATCCCTTATGGGATCCTTTATTTGTCCTGCACGTATTCTTATGATCGGGTCTAGTTCTGGTGAGGCTTCGTCGTCATTGCGTTTGGTGTCTTTTCACACAACCCATATGGAAAATCCTTGGATTCTTCCTACACCGAGTCCTTTGAGTGAGCCCATCGAAACAAATGTGCCATTGTTTGCAACTATGATAGCATATCAAGCTAATCTTGAATGTGTTGCAGAGCCTAGTCCTTCCTCTTTGCAGACAGAGGAGGAGGACCCATATGTGCTGCATGCATGGGTAGTTGAGTCTTCTCACACACATGACTGCCTTGATAGTGTTTTTCCATCAGATGAAGCTATTATTGAGACTCTGTCTGGGGCTGAGCCGCCTTGGGAAGAGTTGCGTCATCGATCTTACCTTCTTCTCGAGCTTGACCGTTTAGAGTGTGAAGACTTTAGGGAGGTTTTTAGTGAGAGAATCGGTAGTCCCGTGGTTCCATTAAGCTCTCCTAGTCCGATGGTTGATGGCAACATGGCGAATATATATCCTACCATTCCTATCAATATCTCTCGTGATCCTGGCAAGATTGAGAATGTCTAGATTGGGGCAGAATGTTCCCATCAGGGATGATTTTAGGGGCGAATTTTATCCCAGTGGGCTATTTTTCCATGTTTTTCTCCCAAAAAGGATTCGTCGTTTTGCATTTTTTGAAGCCCCGTTTCGCCCAATTTTGATGGGGTGAAATTTTTTCACCCTAAAAATTGCCAAATTATTATATAAATGATATAAAATACTTGGAAATTAAAATATTTTTTGAAAAATATCGCCAATCATTTTATAGTTTTCGTTTTAAGAATTGGTAATATTCACCAACATTTATACACTTTTAAATAAGTATGGTTCCTTAAAATCATCCCTGGTTCCCATGCTGAGATTCAAGAGTATGCTTAGTTGTTCAAAGAGTTTTGTGACGTATTTCCTTGGTCATACAAGGAAATGCCAGGTATCGACCCTCGCATTGTTGAACATGAGATTAAAAATTATCCCAATGCTAAGCCTGTTTGACAACGCTTACGTGTGGTGAATCTTAGAAAATCACCCACGATTAATGCTGAGATAGAAAAACTATTGAATGCCGGTTTTATCTATCCCGTTCCCTTGACGGAGTGGGTTTCAAATCTCATTCCATTTGATAATAAACAAGGAACGATCCATATATGCACTGATTTCCGTGACTTGAATCGTGCCTGTCCTAAGGATAATTTTCCCACACCATTTATTAATCAAATTTTGGATGAGTGTGCGGGAAGCGAGGTATTTTCATTTATGGACAGCTTTTCTGGATACAATCTGATACAGATCAAACTTGATGACCAACATAAGGCTGCATTTATTTGTCCTTGGGGTACCTTTTCATATTGGAAGATTCCTTTCGGCCTTAAAAACGTCAAAGCCACTTTTTAGCGGGCTATGACCTTGATCTTCCATGATCTCAAATCAATTATTGAAGTCTTTTTAGATGACCTTACTTCTCATTCTCGTCAGAGGATGCGTCATTCCTACCATTTGAGATTAGTGTTCAAAAGGTGCCGCCATTACTTGGTCAGGTTAAATCCTCATAAGTGCATCTTTTGTGTGAAGTACGGTCGCTTATTATGGTTCATTGTCTCTAAGGAGGGTATAAGAGTTGACCCTTTGAAGGTTGAGGAAATACTTCAATTGTCTTTCCCGAGAAACATTATACATCTTCAATGTTTGCAAGACATGGAAAATTTCTTTCGGATATTCGTCGTTAACTTTTCCAATTTGAACAGAGGCTTTATGCGTCTTTTGAATAAGGAAACTACCTTTTGCTGGGATGAGTGAGCCCAGGAGTCCTTTGATGCACTTAAGCGAGCCTTAGCGTCAGCCCTGGTGATTAGTCCACCCGACTATAGCTGTGAATTTTTACTTTATGTGGCCGCGTCCATGGAGATGATTGGTATGGTTTTGGTTCAGGAGGATGAGGATCTCTAGGAGCATGTCATATATTATTTGATCCAAAACCCTATAGATGCAGAGATCCATTATTTCCATGTGGAGAAACTTGCGTTAGCTACCGTTCATGCAGTTCAAATATTGAGACACTATATTCTCCTTCGCCAGACCTTAGTGGTAGCCCATGTCAATCCATTTCAGTTCGTAATCACTAGAAGGATGGTCACGGGAAAGTATAATAAGTGGATTGTCATATTGCAAGCATTTGATCTCGAGTTTGTTTCGGAAAAATCAAAAAATTTGTTGATTTTTGCGGAGCTTATATTTGATTTCCCAAGCAAGGAGGAGGAGGGAGTCTATGAAGATACATTTGTCGATGAGCACATTTTCCTAATCTCAACTTTGGATCCATGGTATGGGGATATTATCATATATTTACAAACATTTAAGGTCCTTACTCACCTTTCATGGGATGAATAACGATGGTTACATCATGTATCCAAGAATTACCTCATAGTGGATAACACATTATACCGCCATGGGGTAGATTCCATTTTATGTCGTTGTTTAGCTCATGAAGAGGCTGAGCTTGTGCTGAATTATTGCCACAGAGGGGCATGTGCTGGTCATTTATCTGGGATTTCTACAGCCCAAAAAATATTGAGAGCGGGCTATCTGGCCATTGATCTTTAAAGATTGTGTCAATGCGGTCAAGAAGTGCCACCCTTTCCAAGTGCTTGCATGCAATATGTGCTCACAACCTGCCCCATTACATCCAATTATCACCGTCAATTGCTTCACTAAGTGGGGGCTTGATTTCATGGATTGCAACCCAGCGTCGGCTGGGGGGCATCATCATATTATCGTGGCTATTGACTATTTCACGAAATGGGCTGAGGCTATGCCCATGGTTAAATCCAACGGTGAGACAACCACACATTTCGTATTCAACCAGATCATTACTCGGTTCGGTATTTCTAAGCAGCTTGGCACTGACATTGGTAGGCACTTTCAAAACAGGATGATGGAAGAGTTGGCCTTGAAGATAGGGTATAAGTAGGAGCATTATTCTTCTTATTACGCTCAAGCGAATGGATAGGTTGAAGCAGTGAACAAATCACTCAAGTCCATTCTCAAACGAACCATTGCACAAAGCAAGACCAATTGGCATATCATGTTATATCCTGCTTTGTGGGCTTATAGGACCGCATTTAAGACTGCCACCTATTTTTATCCATATCAACTTGTACATGGACTGGAGTCTATATTACCAGTTGAGTGTGAAATCCCTTCTTTGAAGCTAGCCATAGAGCTCTTACTAGACACTTCCCCATTGAAGGAACATTTAGTCCATTTAGGGCACCTTGATGAGCAGCGCCGAGATGCCTTGGTGGCTCTAGAAGTGAATAAGCATCGCATTAAGGTCCAATATGATAAATATATCCATCCAAGGAATTTTAGTGAAGGAGATTTGATCCTTTTCTGGGATCAAGCTAAAGAACCCTTAGGGGCAAGAAAGTTTAACACCATGTGGCATGGTCCTTACATTGTTAAACATGTGTTAGAGAAGGGTGCATATGAGCTAGTATATTATGAGGGGAAGGCCTTGGCGGAGCTTAGAAATGGGCTCTATCTTAAAAAATACTATGCATGATTCTCAGTCAGGGCTGACTATTGTATATTATTGTATAGTATTTTTCATAGTTAGGTTTTTCTTATGGTTATCGGGTTTGTTGATTAGCTTCTGTTTCTTATGGCAGATGCCAATGGAGTCTTCCATCTATATAGGATTCACGGATGGTGCTAGCCATCACACTCAACACTCAGCCTCTGCTAGTTGGGTGATTTATACTCCTACGAGTCAGGTATTGTCTTCAGGAGGCATATGTTTACGGCCCTCTTCAAACAATGTTACTGAGTATAGTGTCATTTTCGAGCTTCTATGGGATGCCATTTCACATGGCGTTCTCTCTCTTGAGGTACGTCTTGATTCGCATTTAGTAGTGTCACAACTTAATGGCTTGTATCATGTTAGGAATCCAACATTATTACGAATATTCTTATGTGTGAGATTGTTAGAACGACAATTTGACAACATAACATACATACATGTTCCAAGAATTTATAATCAAGTTGTTGACTCATATGATAACTATGTGTTATATTGGCATTTGTTTCATAGAAAATAAGCTCATCACAATCATACAGTTTTACACATGTAAATAAATAAATCGATCATCATAAAAGTTTTCCATTAAACATCCAAAATGTGATAATAAATAAGTGTCATAATACAAAAATGGGGCTTCCGAGCCACCAAAATATAAACACACAGTAGTACAAAATGTATCACCCCTAGGTATCTAAGCCTGGGGATGAGGACGGGGGTTCTGATGGTGGAATGTCACCATGGCTCTAGCTAGCCGTCAAAACAACCACACCCATGCTCATGGCACAACCACCACCTAAACATGCATGGCCTCAGGCAGGTCCTCGACCTGCACCATGGGTACCCTATGTGTCAGCCACATGAAGTTGGTATGAATGATTTGGAGCATCCGCTCTGCATCCACACCCATAATTTCATATCCTCTTCCCCTTCATCTATGATGAGGGAAACTATCAAGCCATTGTGATCCTACATCTGCATACATATGACCAAATGTCACTATGTGTTGTCATGCAAAAACATGTCTTTTGGTTCCATATATCCAAAAAACCAAGAAAATTAAATAATTCACAAAAATTTAAAAAGAGGGTTGGGATTTGTTACCAATATCACTGTATGCTGATCCTAGTGGTAGAGGCATGTCAGGATCTCCTCAAAAATATATCCCTGCATAGGGGTAGTCATTGATGGCAATTATCTGCCACCGTCACCCTGGAAAGAAATCAGTTGGATACGGGTTGGACACCCTACCTCCACCCAGTCTGTGCATCGCATCTACCCAATGTTGTTGGGCTAGATCTCGAACCCTATGAAGAGGAATGTCAACTCTAGGGCTCAATCCTGGAACACATTCAAAGAAGAACGTGCTCAGTATACTACTGAAATTGAAGTTTCGAACCCTGCCCATCTTGCAGTCGCCGAGTTGTTGCTTCATGTTGCTCAACAACACAGTACTCCAATCGTAAACCATGGGTCTCATGCACTCCGCTGCATAGAACATTAGGGGATGCAAAACGTGGTGGAGTGAGGCTAGCCCTGCTATCCAGCCGAGTGTCAGTATTATGGCCTTTAGGCCTCGCACCTATATGGATTTTGTTACGGAGAGAAATTCCTATGGCTTGGGGTACCACAATAGACAGCTTGACTCCAGAAATCAATCCTTTCCAATATGCAAGAGAAATCAAATATCTAACACTAAAGGATCAGACCTCATACCTTATTCTAGATGGTTGAAGTAGATCCCCGTTAAGCTTTCCAACTCCAGCTCGAATTGATGAATCACTTCCTCAACAACAAGTAAACAAGACAAGCATATATATATTGGAGTTTGATCTACTCTAGCATATATACTCAACAACGTATAAGCATTTGAAATCATCCATGGATAAAATATTCATTCAAACATACATTATTGGACAATAAAAGATATTTCTTTTAATATAAAATCAGAGATTACAATGAATACAACCTTTGTCGGCACGTCCGCGAATCAGAGAAACTGAATCCCCCACTTGGGCCTCCACCACCTCAATCCTCCATCTCTCGATAGCAAGCTCACAAGCAAAAGGAAATCTTGGGAAGAACACCAAAGTTTCGGCAACAATGGACTCAAGGGACAAAGGGATAAAGGGATGCAGACTTAAGCACAAGTTTCATCAACAATGGACTATAGTTTCTTTGCTCTCAATTCTCTTATGCCTTTAATGTATCCAAAGGGTTCCTTATATATATTTTCAATGGGGTAATGAAAGTTTGAATCCGAGTGAGGATTTCTTTGCTCCAAGGGACAAAGGGATGCAGAATCAAGCACAAGTTTTGGCAACAATGGACTATAGTTTCTTTGCTCTCAATTCTCTTATGCCTTCAATGTATCCAAAGGGTTCCTTATATAGATTTTCAATGGGGTAATGAAAGGTCGAATCCGAGCGATCTCAAAGCATATGGAAGGCTAGGAGACAAGTGATTCGAATCCATGTCAAGAAAAACTCCAAAAGGATTTTAATTCTGTACACATCCCTATGTATGCGGTTTTAGGGGTCAAACCCGCGTATATACACGGTAAGGGGTTTAAAAGTCCTGTATAGCAATTTTCACATGTTTATAGAGATGGTCTAGGAAACATCAAAGGACAAAAAATGGTCCAAGGGGTCTAAGGAGTCTGCAGAGGGACAGGGGAAGGCCATACAAGTGTGATTCACCTCATGTTGTAAAATTAGCTATAACAAATGCCCCCTAATCCATGAGGTCAAAGGGGTCATACGATGGCCAAAATACATTATAAGTCCATCCCAGAAGTGGAGTGATGAAGAATCCCAAATGGAAGACCAACCACCCAATCAACATAGTACAATGATACAACTCTGCACATAATTGCAAATACATATAGCAGTCTCAGATACATAAGAGTACAATGGCCATGAATAGGCATGATACAAAATATCACATAAGTTGTCATTGCCACGTACAATATACATAGATCAGAATCTCGATGATGAAGATATACAAAGGATCACGATCTCCATAATGGCTGAAGATATACAATGGATCAAGATCTCCATAATAGCTTGAAATGTCTGACATATACTAGAATCAAGTCACGAGAGCTGAAATCTCATGAACACTGGCATGATCAAGGAGGTAGCATATAAGAGATTCCACAAATATGGAAGGTATTCTACACAAACGGCTACGAGTACAAGTCCTAATATGTGAATAGAGGTGTCGAGGTCGAACATAGTAGTCCATCATCTGATTACTGGTCATTGATGTATACCGTTAACAGACGCAAAATCACCCACCGATAATGATAATGGGAATCAAGGTAATAGAGTACAAACTAACAAGTGTGAATAGATGTTTTGAGGTCAAACACTTGAGAGGATCCATTGATCAGGGGACATTGATGTATTCCCAAAAACTCTCGATGGCGAGAGAACCTGCCACTGATGACTGCAAGTCTCAAGGCACTAAAAAATGACTCTAGATTCCAATCCCAGAATAAATGATCTGAAGTCGATGGGATGAAATATGATAGAAGGAGGGAATTAAGGCATCCCCCATCATCCAACATGAGGTACTTAGAAAAGCTGTATAATGTGGAAGGACTCGATCATAAGGTGCACGAAATAGTAACTATACCGAGAATGGCTGACATGCAAAGTCAAGATAACTGAGGAATGGCCTACTCAAGTTTCAACTTCCTTCGAACAAGAGCATAATGGTGAATGGTGACTGAATAAAGGAAACATAGACTCGATATACAAAACTGGGACACCTCTGCGACACAGGAGGCATCGACAGATGCTCCATGGGGACTGGAAGCTTAAACAGTCGGTGGAGATAAACTCAGATAAACGAGTATAACTCCTAAAGTCAAACTATAAACCCAAACAACGGATGTGATATATAGTGCTCTGTTCGAAGGCGACATGACTCGACAGCTACCAAAAGATAACATCTTTCCTTGTCTGGATTTTTGGTTTTTTAATTTTTTTGGACCTTGTTGTAATCCTACAA
>LPNX010161468.1:12874-42224 GCA_001517045.1 Pseudotsuga menziesii | reverse complement strand
AGTAAACATCATCTCCGACAATCGTATCTCATCTTCTCATTTTTCTCCTCAGCTATTATTATTCTGGAAGTTTGGGAGCGTTGTTGACAAAACTATCTCATGTCTGGACAATGTATTTACAATATCAACGCAACTATCAGAACGTTCTCTTCAAACTGCCATTATCAATCTTTGTTACTCCAATTGCATCATCCAACAAACCCTAAGCAATTTTTCAGGCGTAGCGCATGAGACGGCCAGGTGTTTTGTGCCCGGCAGTCAAGCATATCTTAACCCAGTTGAAGACCTTGTTTGTGCTCTATACTTTACTGATCACTATTCATGAGTTATCACAAGTAAACATAGTTTAGTTATTTATTTAATATTTATATTTATATAATTGTGTATTTCAATGATATAATATAAAAATCCTGAACAAGATCCTTCTTCTTCCACCCCAAATTGTAATTAATATCCTTCTTTTTCCACTCTAAATTGTAATTAATAATAATCAATAATTATGAAAATGATTACATGGCCTTTTGTCTATTGCACTACATTGTTACAATACATGCTTGCTGTTTTTATGGCATGTTATACTCCATATGACACAAAGGTCCATAATACTCGCAAAACCCATTACGTGCGTGACTCTTTTCAATTTCATTGCGAACCCATTACGTGCGTGACTCTTTTCAATTTCATTGTATTCGACGAGTTAAGTCTTTGGTAGCAATCATGGATATCATTTTAAAGCGAAACCTAAAGTCATGGCTTACAGGGCGAAAAAAATTCAGCTTGCTTTACTAAATATTTTTTGCCTCGGTCAATAGATTATTGATAGTTATCAAGATTTCGATTCATACGCATAGTAATCAAGATTTCGATTCATACGCACAAGTTGTCACAAATACATGTCTTTGAGTTTTTGACAAAATGTTGGTGATGCCCACCTCCAACAAATATACAATAAAAAGACATGTGAAGGTAACCTCATGATCATGAACAGCTCACTTTACCTCGTGATTTGTATCCATCATAGATGTTTATATCAGTATGGTCAATGATTAGTGACCTTTCACCTACCCGATCTTTGACATTCGACTTTTTTGTGTTTTGTTTTGTTTCTTAATGGTCTTTGGCACACAATTTTATCAGATTACATTCCATTCTGCATCCATTAGAGTCCACAAACTTAAGTGGCCTTACTAAAGCCATTGTGTAAATATAATGAAAAACATTTAATAAGTCAATAATAATCCTAATACTTAAGTCATGTGTAAATATAATGAAATCAACCTGCATACTTACTTTAGGTTTATAAACTAGACGGCAATTTGTTTCTTCTTATCTTTAACACACATTTTATGAGATTAGTTTTGAACATTAATCACTAATAATTCTAAAACCTAAGCCACTCTTTACCTTCAATGACATATATTACTGTTAGTTTTTCAACATTAAGCTAGCATTATTAGGATCTTTAACTGAGAGAATAACAAGTATAGCAATCAAACACAAGAAACAATGAACACAATGTTTTTCCTCAAGGAAACCATAAATGGAGAAAACCCCGCAACTTCCTCAGAGATAGAATCAGCACCAAAACAGTAAAAGCGCAAAACAGTAAGTGATCTCCCGACAGCAGTAATCTTCTTCTTGACTAGCCCCAGTGTCTTCTCCTTCCTCAACTATGCGCTACACTTGAGTGTGTATGAGTTGTGTGATAAATAGAGACTCCAGTTCTCTATTTATACTAATCCCGACATGACTAAAACCCTACCAAGGCCGACCTCTACTAGGAGAGTCTAATAACCCTAGTGCCCCGGAACTGCGAGGACTTTCACCCTTAGACAATCAGAGGGTTACCCTCAATGACTTGACATGACTTGTTTACATTATAGATCCTCCTCATCGAAACATCGAGGCATGACAACATGACTCAATTACATAATAGATACATCCCGGAATAAACATCGGGTTACAAGACATAAGATACATAGATGAATACATTCCAAAGTTACAAATACATCAACACTCCCTCTTAACTAGGAAGGTATTCTTTCGACACAATTTTCAGCACTGGTCTTCTTCTCTGTATCAACTGGATCATCTCGTCATCTGCATCTTCAAGTCTTCTTAGTATTCAAGTCATCTTCGTCTTCAAGTCATATTCATCTTTGGATCTAGATCATCTCTCGATCTGGATCATCATGGGAGATCATCACTGGATCCGGATCATCACTCGATCCGGATCATCACTGGATCTGGATCATCACTCGATGTGAATCATCACTGTTGGATCATCATCACTGGATCTGGATCATCATTGGCCATCATCACTGGATCTGGATCATCACGGGTGCTATCTCATGATTCTTCTCGTCACAGGAAGTTCTACAGAGTCAGCCCTTTTTCATGCTGGTTGTAGGCCTATCCTCCATGTAGGTCTTCTTCACCACTTATATCTGACCTACTCATAAGAAAGGCATAGTACTCACATCCATCCAGGCGGGAACACATCCTACCACAGTGATGGAAGACTCTCACCGAGGCCGAAACACATCCTACCACAATGATGAAAGATTTTCGCACATTCACCCGAGCCAGAACACATCCTACCACAATGATGAAATACTCTCACCTAGGCCGAAACACATCCTACCACAATGATGAAATTTTTTTGCACATTCACCCAGGCCAGAACACATCTTACCACAATGATGAAAGACTCTCACCCAGGCCGGAACACATCCTACCACAATGATGAAATATTTCCGCACATTCACCCAGGCCGGAACACATCCTACCACAAAGATGAAAGATTCTCACCCAGGCTGAAACACATCCTACCACAATGATGAAATATTTATGCACTTACATTCACCCAGGACGGAACACATCCTACCACAATGATGAAAGGGCCTGCACTTACATCCACCTAGGCGGGAACACATCCTACCACAATGATGGAAGGCTTGCACTCATATCTGATCTTGTAGGAACCAATCCTACAGTCATATCAGAATGGCCCCCAGTCCTCCTCGACTGAGCTACCTGGTAACTGATCAGGTGCCTCCATTCTCCTAGAGAACGGCAGTTTCCCTTACATTCGACCTGCTCGTCGGAATGGTCAACACTCACATCTGACATGGAAGGAACCTAATCCTTTAGCCATGACAGAATGGTTCAGCCCTTACATCTGATCAAGTGGGAACACATCCCTCTATCACATCAGAATGGCTACTCAGTCCTAGACTGAGTGTTCCTGGTACTTCACCAAGCAGCTCCATTCAAAGAATGGAAATTTCCCTTACATCTGTACTACTCGACAGAATAGCGAGCACTCATATAAGGCATGGAAGGAAGCAATCCTCTCACCATGACATAATGGCTCAGCCCTTATATCTGACCTACTCGTCAGAATGGCTATGGATCTCAGCACTCATATCTGTCATGGAAGGAACCAATCCTCTCACCATGATAGAATGGATCAACCCTTACATCTAACCATGGAAGGAACCAATCCTCTCACCATGTCAAAATGGCTATGGGACTCATCACTTTCCCTTGGAGGAAACCTCTATTTGGAGAAGACCAAGCTTCTCCCTGAAGTACTTGAACTTCACCCTAGCCAATGGCTTTGTCAATACATCAGCTATCTGTTCCTCCGTCGCAACATACTGGAGCTTCACTGCTCCCCTCTGCACCATATCCCTGATATAGTGGTACTTGATCTCGATATGCTTCGACTTGTCATGGAACACTGGATTCTCTGACAACTTCACACAACTCTGGTTGTCACAATGTATATAAGTATCATCCAACTGGAGATCAAATAAATCAGACAGTAGCTTCGTTAGCCATACTGCCTCACAACTAGTTGAACAAGCTGCGACACACTCTACTTCAGCTATACTCAGTGCCACACAGGATTACTTCCTGCTAAACCAAGAGATCACACCTGATCCCATACTGAAGCAACACCCTAAAGTGCTCTTCCTATCGATGGCACTGCCTACCCGATCTGAATCAACATAACCCTCCAAGTTAATCTTTTGATTCGCATCATACTTGAGCCCATAATCAACTGTACCCTTCAGGTACCTCAGAATATGCTTTGCAGCAGTCAAGTGAACATGTCTTAGATTTGTCAGGAACTGGCTCAAGGTGTTCAAAGCAAAGAAAATATCATGAATTCTGGGTGCTTCTGCTTCTTCAGGTTCTTCAGTAGGTCTCTTTCTAGATTTGTTGTAAGCTGTGTCTTCATCAAATGTCACATCCCTCCTGATGTCGATATTCTTGTATCCTGGGAAATATATTCTGTAAGCCTCTGAGCTTTTAGAGTGTCCCACAAATATACCCTTCTTTCTTGAAGGATCTAATTTTGTTCTCTTCTCTTTTGGAATGTGTATGTATACAGGGCAGCCAAATATTCTGAGATGGCTGACTTCTGGTTTCTTGCTGGAGAAGACTTCTTTAGGAGTCTTGTTCTTGAGTACTCTATGTGGAGTACGGTTCTGTACATACACCGCTATTTTGGCAGCTTCTGCCCAAAGATGCATAGGAAGATCTTGATCATGAAGCATGGCTCTTGCAACTTCCATAATAGTTCTATTCTTCTGTTCCGCAATCCCATTATGTTGTGGATTATAAGGAATGGACAACTCCCTCTTAATCCCTTATTCTTTGCATAGCTCTTTGAATTCATTCGAAGTGAATTCTTTGCCATTATCTGATCGAAAAGTCTTGATCTTCTTTTCAGAGTGGTTCTCGATCAAGGCTTTGAATTCCTTGAATTTGCTGAATAATTCCTCTTTGTTCTTCATGAAGTAAACCCATGTCTTTCTAGAAAAATCATCAATAAAAGAAACATAGTATGCATACCCTCTTAGTGAGTTTCATGACATCGGACCGATACATCAGAGTGGATGATTTCTAGTATGCCTTTGGCTTTGCTTTCGCTGCTGGGAAATGTCTTCTTTGTATTCTTTCCTTTCGCACATCCTTTGTAGACCCCATCATGTTTTGCTTGGAATTCTAGAAGACCTTCAACAGCTTTTCTTGCAATAGGTAGTGCTCCGTAATGCACATGTGCAAACCTTCTATGCCAAAGATCATTTGGCTCTACTGTGTCATGGACCAAGGCTTGTTCTGGATGGCCCTTTAGCTTGTACAAACCTCCTTCTTATTCTCCAATCACCACTACATCATCGATAGTCTTTCCTCTTGGCCACATGATGACTTGACCACTTATGAATGCAACCCTCATTCCTTTTGCATCCAGTGTTGATATGGAGAGAAGGTTCTTCTTGAGTCCTAGCACAAACAATACTTATTTCATTGTTATAGGCTTACCAGAGTCTAGTTTATATGAAGATTCCCCACTACCTTTTATTGGATATTGGTAGTCATCTCCTAGCTTCACCTTGTGAGGTGATTCATGTTTTGACAGTCTCACAAAGGATTCCTTGAATCTAGTCATATGTTTGGAAGCCCCACTGTCTATAAGCCAATCATCACTACCATGAGTAATGTTACCTGAGAGAGAGGAAATCAAAACATATTCATCCTTGCTTGAAGAATCTTCACTTTCATACCTCGATCTCTTCTTGGATGGTTCATCATCCTCTGCATCATAAGCATGATGTCTTATTTTGTTCCCCTTCTTCTTATAAGAGTGGTCCTTGTTCTTAGGACAGTCTTTTGCAAAGTGCCCTATCTCATCACATGTATAACATCTTGATCTAGATAGGTTCTTTCTATTGTTATCTCTATGATGAGGATTCTTACCTTTGGAGTGATGAGTACTTCTTCTTCCTTTATTGGAGTGAACTGTGAGAGCTTGATCTTCACTTCCCATCTTCTCTTCTTGGGCTGCTATCCATGCTTCATCTTGAGAACATTCTTCCCATAGTCTGCTGAGTTTGACTAACTTATTTCTAGCATAGATTCGTTGGATGAATGAATCCCATGACCTAGGAAGGCCATTCAGAGTTGTCATCACAATCTTTGCATTCTTCGCTTCTTCATCTATAGCTTCTAATTGTTCCTTGATCTGAGAAACCCTTGTGAAGTAAGACTAGATGGTCTCTGCATTCTGAATGTTCACATTCTTTAGTTGATTCCTCATAGTCATCTTCTGGTTTATGTTCTTCCCTTCAAACAATTTGGTTAGGGCATCAAACATAGCTTTAGGTGTCTTGAGAGAGGACACCTGTGGGATAAGGTGATCCTTAATAGAATCAGCAATGATCCTCTTTTCCATAACCATCTTCTTCTTATGTAAGGCCTTTTCTTCATCTCCCTCTAGAACTGGAACCTCCTCATGGATGTAGGAGTCTAATTCATTCTCTTCCGGGAGCAGGGAGATCCTATACTTCTAGGCTCGAAAGTTATCATCTCCCTCAAGCTTTTCATCAAGATTGGTATGATGAGACATCTTAAACTGAGAACCTCAAATGGAAATACAAAAGATTTTAGATCTTACTAGGTCAAGATGTAAGATCTGAAACTTGAGCTGAAATCCTGTAGAGCTAGTTCAAGAGAAAATTAGGGTTTTGCTTTTCTGGAGATCTATCCACCCAAATGCCTAGAAATTTATCCCTAACTTCGATTTTGGGGAGGAGATCAATTCAGGCCTGGGCTCATTGAAAAATTCCACTTCTATGAAAAGCCCTAATTTTCGGCAGTAGTGTCGAGTCCAAAACTGAAAAACCTCATAATTAGATTTTGCTTCGACAGAAAGATGCGCCCTAAGGAGGAGAGTTATTCCACCTTACTTTTGCTGAAAATATATGGAGGAAGATCCACAAACTAGGAATCCCTAGTTCCCGTAGCTGCACAGTGTCTTCTTCTCAGGTTAGCTCTGATACCATGTTAATTTTTCAACATTAAGCTAGCATTATTAGGATCTTTAACTGAGAGAATAACAAGTACAACAATCAAACACAAGAAACAATGAACACAGTTTTTTTCCTTGGGGAAACCATAAATGGAGAAAACCTTGCAACTTCCTCAGAGATAGAATCAGCACCAAAACAGTAAAATCCCAAAACAGTAAGTGATCTCCCGACAACAGTAATCTTCTTCTTGACTAGCCCCAATGTATTCTCCTTCCTCAACTATGGGCTACACTTGAGTGTGTATGAGTTATGTGATAAATAGAGACTCCAGTTCTCTATTTATACTAATCTCGACATGACTAAAACCCTACCAGGGCTGACCTCTACTAGGAGAGTCTAATAACCCTAGTGCCCCAGAACTGCGGGGACTTTAACCCTTAGACAATCGAAGGGTTACCCTCAATGACTTGACAGGACTTGTTTACATTATAAATCTTCCCGATCAGAACATCAGGGGATGACAACATGACTCAATTACATAATAGATACATCCCGGAATAAGCATCGGGTTACAAGACATAAGATACATAGATGAATACATTCTGAAGTTACAAATACATCAACAATTACATAGTAACTTTAGGTCCATAAACTGATTGATAAGTAATGTTCAAGTAGTTTGATGCAAAATAATATAAGGTTTCCAAAAATCCATGTGCATTAAGTGAATTTATCACTCCCTTGTCTTAAGCACAAAAGGTAATGAATTTTTGAGTCCTCCATTAGAACTAATAAATATAAAGAGATTAAATATTACTAATTAGAATGGATTTATTTAGTTAAATATTAATATAATGATATGAAAAAAATTTAAAAACTAATTAATAAATTGCTTAAAATATGAGGAAGTAAAGCACAATGATTGTAGAAAAATAATTCATTGTATTAACTAAATTCAACTTTCTTAAACTTTCAAAACTTAAAACAAACAAGATGGATGGGATATACTAGAAACATGAAACACTATAAAGATAAATATTATACCAAATAAGCTTTATATTATGTGAATTAATTTCTTATAGCAATGTTCGCACCTCTCTTATGTTTAAGCACTCATTTCACTTGAGCACAACTTTGTTAGAATAATTCCTAACAAAAACCTCCATTTCCTTTACCTCTTTAAATGTGCTTTTGAGATGGAACATCCTAACCAATTGACATAGTGAAACAATTAATAAGTGCCAACTTCCTAGTGGTTCTTAATTAATAAAGAGACCATTTTTACATTGATGGTTGAGTACGACAGTAAACAATACTTGACTAAATTCTAAAGTAAGGTTCATTAGGGTAGGACACTAACATGCCCCCCATCAAAAACAAGGTCCTCAATCTTGAAGTGCAAAAATTGTTGTAAAATTTTTGTTGGTACCCAAGTGGTATGTTCTGGCATCACATGTTTCCACTACATCAAAACCTCTTTGATTGTGCACATGTGCAATTATTGTTCCCTAGAAGCCAAGACTATATTCAAATGCATCTCTCCTCAAATGCAACCCTCCTCATCCAATTTTGGTAATCTAGTGTGCACTTTGCAATTAGTTCGAACAATGTTTTTTATCCAAGATATAGGAAAAATAGATTCTAAGCGAGCTTGCCAATTTGTTGGAGGATTGTGTTGGTTCCCTACAACTTTGTAGCTATATTATGCTGGAGATGAGACTTCAGGGATGTTTGAATATAAAATTGGATTTTAAGGAAAGAATGATCCCTTGCTTCAAAGGAACACTCAAAGCAATGTTGATCTAGCTTATTTTTCATTTATTTTGAACGATAACCAGATTGTCATTAACGATGAGGAGAATAACTACTCAAGTACAGAGTATGTTATCCATTACTTGAACCCTGAAGGTGCCAAACCACTCATAAAGAATTTTGGTCATACAGTACTACATATGGTGTCATCTTTGGGGATCCATGATAAGTAGTAGTATACCACCACTTGGACAAAGGAATACATTGGTCCCAATGGTGTGGCCTATCTAATAGAAAGTATGGTAAGTAAGTTTCCAAGTATTTATTGACTATTTTGTTTGACCATTCATTTGGTGGTGATAGGTAGTGTTGAGAACTTGGGATTCAAGAAGATAAGATTAAACACAACTCCTGCCAAAATTTGCTTGTGAAAGTATAGTCTCGATCAGAAACAATAGAGATTGGCATGCCATGGAGCTTAAAAATACGATCCATGAAGACTCGTGGTACCAATGAGAGTGTAAAAGGAGGTGGTAAAGCACAAAAGTTAGAATATTTGGTGAGAATAACTACTACCACCATAATGATTATTTATTGCCTACCTTAGGATGATCCACAATGAAATTCATAAAGATGTCCATCTAGGTACGGTTGGGAATCAATAGATGATACAAAGAACTAGGGGACTTCATCATGTCACCCTTATGCAATTGTCTAGTGTCACAGGTTGTAAAAAATTCTAGATATATTTTTGCATGTGTTCCCAACATAATATCTCAATTAATCCTTTCATAAGTTTTATGAAATCCTCAATGGTTGGTTGTGGGTGATGAATATAACTCCTCTAATGTTCATTGTTTTAAGGACAAATATAAAGTCAGAAAAATGAACTCCATATACCATAATATATTTTGGTGCCATGTATACCCAGTCATAGGGTTTGGGTCTTCTTTGTGATACTCCCATGACAATATTTTTATTTTTATATTTTTGAGAATTATTTCTATGTAATGAGATATTAAAAACTCAAAGTGACATTTGGATGCTCGCATGAATTTGCTTCCACTTTTTAGTGCCACTTTAGAAATCGAAAATGCATATCTGATCTGTAAATATATAATGCATATGCGTTATTGTGGCTAGGTTTGGAAAACTCGAGCCCAAAATCGAGGTGAAGCTTAGTTAGCCAATATCCCAGGTGTGATATATTGCATGTGCGATATATTGCACTTGCATTTTTTAAGAGTTACAAATCGTAAGTGCGATATATCACACTTTCGATTTGCAAAACCAAAAAACAAGAAGAGGCCCACGACTCAATTTCTTATTTCACAGTCAAGGCTGGGATAACGGGAATGCGAAAAACTGTACCAACGATTTGAGTTTGAGCGACTTTGGAGGTGAAATTGGAAGGGCTAATTCAAAAGTTGGATCCAATGGAAGGTAAGTGGTCATTTCCTTCAAAATTGCTTTCAATTTTTTTTTGTGTTTGTTAATTTTAGAGTTTTTGTTATTTGTAAATCGAATTTAATAAAAATTATTGAATTAAATCAAACAATGAAATATTAAAACAATTTTGAATTTGTGGTTTTAATCTTAACAGTGAATAGTAATGTTGAAGAAAATGTGCAAAATGAACCCACTAATAACCAAGAACCAAACACAAACCCAAACACGGAGAGGGAACAAGACCGAAATTCAGAGATTCTGGTTCATTTAGGTGCATTGAGGTGCCTCAACTCATTGTTAATAGGGGGGGACCATTTGAGACAATCATTATCCAAGGCATTAGATACCATAACAAACACAATTGCCAA
Source organism: Pseudotsuga menziesii (assembly GCA_001517045.1). NCBI lineage: Eukaryota > Viridiplantae > Streptophyta > Pinopsida > Pinales > Pinaceae > Pseudotsuga > Pseudotsuga menziesii. Next base: position 31,831 of record LPNX010161468.1, on the reverse strand, counting down.
TTCCCAAGGAGCATGTACAACATTAGCTCGTAAAGAGAATCCATTAGGCAATATTATTCCAATGGCTTGAGCTATAAAGACATAAAAAAACTAAACATAACCAAAGACCAATTGTTTTCATTATTCTAGGACCCTAGAACCGGATTCGTTCCACCCACCAGTCGAGTACACATTTCCATAGACTAGTGCATGGAACCAAATGTGAAACCCAATTGGATGGATCACTGGTACATGGTATTCAATGAAGACCCTCATGGGAATATAGACATCCCATTCTATTTCCTAAGGAAATTGTATGCCAAATTTAAGGCTTGGGGAAGCATGTGAACTATTTTGATATTTTAGAGTTACAGGGGGTGGGTCATGGGATTCCCTAAGATAGGGAAGGGCCTAGGACTGATCCTAACTGTGTGTCACACCCTCCACGCACACCAAAACCCCCTCGGGTATATCCTCCTATGGGTCCCGTGATTGATGATACACATGAGTCCTTATTTGAGTTCACATATACATTGCTTCAACATGGGACTGTTGTCCAAGGAAATGCATGCCAAGGGATTGGAACTTTTGAGGATGGTCCATCGCACACTCAAGATCCACTTACTAGGTATCCAGACCGTACTAGAGCTACAGATCGCACTGGAGATGCAGAGTGTTTAGAGCGTCGTGTTATTCCACACCCTTGCACAACGTGTGGAGGCATATGCTATAGTCCTGCTTCAGAGTTCCGAGGCGATGGATTACTTCAATATGTAAGTAAAACTCATTCTTTACATATTATATTCTTTTTTATATTACAATTTCCAATTGTTTCGTAATTTATTTCTATTTAATTATCTAACCATTTCTATAAAAAAATATACAATCGATGTACCATGACACCCTAGATTCGCATAGTCCGATGATTGATGTTGATAATATTGATGCAGCAGTCAATGCTGCATATGGTTTTGGTGCTTCACTATTAATTGTAAGAACTTTACTTTTAATATGTCATCGTTATTTACATATTTATAGTAGAGATTGCAAAACTCAATACATCCTAATCTGGATACAATATGTTTTATGCACGTTAGGCAGGATGAGTTTGTGGAATCCTAGCCAAGTCCCTCACATGTAGAGGAAGATTCCTAGACACATGTATTATTTTAATTACAGTTTTAATAATTCAACATGTATTCTTTTAATTATTAGAAATTTTCTAATTATATATTTATGTTTTGTTACATAGGATGATATCTATGCTTGCTGGACGACATTTTTGATTGGTGACCCGCCTCTCCCCCCCCTAGGTACATGTATGTTTTGCTTTCTTTGAAAAAATCATTTTTCATCCATGTTGTAAATGTCTCATTTTCTTTGTATTATTTGACATTGAAATAAGTTACTTTATGCAGGCATCTATTGAGGCAGCGGTGCTTGAAGAGCACCAAATCTATCTTATTGGTGACCCACCTCTACCCCCTAGGTGCATGTATGTCTCACTTTCTTTGAAAAATTCATTGTTTGTCCATGTAGTATATGTCTTGTTTTCTTTATATTTGATGACATTGACATATGTTACTCTATGCAAGCATCTAGTGATCCAGTGGTGCTTGAAGAGAACCACATCTAGGTTGTTGGTGACTGACCTCACCCCCCTGGTTAGTTGTTCCACCCACTGGTTACACAACTCATCACAACCCCATGTATATTTATATGTTACTTATCTCACTTATATTTCTTTTTGTACTTGCAAGTATATTTTTGCTTGTTTCCCCCATTGATATGCTGACATTGACATATATATTATTTTATGCGGCTTGATAGTGAGCAAGTGGTGCTTGAAGAGCACCCAATCGGGGTCGTTACTAACCCACCAGCCCCCCAAGGTACATGTATGTCTCGCTTTCTTTGAAAAATTCATTGTCCCTCCATGTAGTATAGTTTTATTTGTACATGCAAGTATGTTTTTCGTGCACCCATTGATTTTATGACATTGACATATATATTATTTTATACAGCTTGATAGTGAGCAAGTGGTGCTTGAAGAGAAACCAATCGGGGTTGCTTCTAGTGAGGCACCATCACTTACACCATGACCCACCATAACTTACTCATGGAAAGTAAGTAAAAATGTTATATTGGTTTGGAATTTGAACAAATGTACATAGAATTTTTATAGGTTGGTAAACTAACTTGCAAATTTTGGTTTGTCTGTAGTCTCCGCAAATGAGATTTGTCCCTCTTATTCAGCGTTGGGGATCACTACTAAGTAGATGGAAAAGAAAGATAGACTTCTCACAAGACATTGGCAGTGGCGGTGAAAGGGGGGGTAAATATAATTAATGTATAGGGGGGATTCATACATGTAACATTTTGTTTATATACACACGGATGTACAGTTTGATCCACTATTTTGTATTATGTCCATGTCATGCCAATTTTTAAAACATTAAATGTACATATAATATAAAGCAACGTTCAAATTTATATATATGGTTGACTTGATTTTGGAACATGATATTTATTATATTCCTTCCATATATGTTTACCTATGTCTTTCATTAAGTATGTGTTTAATTCAAATGATAATGTGTGGTTCACCTATGTGATATTATGATATTATAGACCTTATCATGACATATGCTACTAACTATTTGAATATCTCCGATACTTCAAGGAAGAATTTATAAAGTTCATCCAACTAAGATCAAGTAACCATTAAGTAATCCATGGGAGATAATCACTAGATCAACACCATGGGAGATCATCGCTAGACACCACATCAAAAGTTGTTCAGGACATCCTACAAAGATAATCAAAACTTCATATAAGACCAAGACAAATGAATTGTATATATGAAAATTAGAAAGATATATAACTTCAGAAATCCATCCTTAATGAAATACCAAGATCATGGTTCAATTAACAACCCATGTAAGGATATCATCAACTTTTTAACATCATAACCATACCATACACTAACGTCATAGCATCATACATGTGTTTATACTTCTAAGTCATGCATGCATGTGAGCTTCCACTTGTGACCCATGTTCAACCCTATTCATTTTGTTTCATATATGTGCATAGCCTAGTTATATGGACTTTGGGTTTCTACTTAAATGATACTAACCAATCTAATGATCTAAACCTAAAGAGTTCATGAAGCCCTAGTTATATCATAACCATACCATACACTACCTAAATTCCATACACTAACATCATAACATCATAGCCATACCATTAGCATCATAACATCATACCATACAATATACCATACTAACATACCATACCATACTAACATCATATCATAAACTAACATCATAACATCATAACCATACCATACACCATCCTAGACTACCCTAGAACCTTACCCTACCATCTTTACCTCAAACTACAAATTCTGAGTTTAAATCATTTATTTACTGTTTCTTTTTAAACAAAATCTGAAGTTTGTTAAAATGCTTATTGCTTATTATGAAGGCGCATTTATTGGACATAAAGTGTAAATCATAAGTCCATCGAATATCATACACTGGTGCTTGAAACTTTCTACAAAACACATACAAATATGAACTCTATACTGATGATTTCAATTGACAATGGGATTAAATTGTTCACATAAGTATCTTAATTTTTCCCTATTCATTTTGTTTCATATATGTTCATAGCCTAGGTATATGGTCATAAATCCCTAGTTCCATCTCATAACTTCTCAACCCTAGTTATATCATGCAATTTGTAGTTCATGAAACCCTAGTTGGTTTTCAATTTGTACATGTACATGTGTTTCTAGTTCCATCTCATAACTTGTAAAGAGGTCATAAAACCCTAGTTCCATCTCATAACTCATAAATAGGTCATAAAACCAATCTAATGATATAGACCTAAAGAGGTCATATAAACCTTAGTTTGTTTTGCTTGTTATTCATGTACATGTGTTTCTACTTCTAAGTCATGCATGCATGTGAACTTCCACTTGTGATCCATGTTCAACCCTATTCATTTTGTTTCATCTATGTGCATAGCCTAGGTATATGGCCTTTGGTTTTTACTTAAATTATACTAACCAATCTAATTTGTTTTTCAAGCCTAAAGAGGTCATAAAACCCTAGTTCCATCTCATAAGTTCTCAAGCCTAGTTATAGCATGCAATTTGTAGTTCATCAAACCCTAGTTGGTTTTCAATTTGTAAATGTACATGTGTTTCTAGTTCCATCACATAACTTGTAAAGAGGTCATAAAACCCTAGTTCCATCTCATAACTTCTAAATAGGTCATAAAACCAATCTAATGATATAAACCTAAAGAGGTCATATAAACCTTAGCAAGGATAATTTTACGGGCGAAATTTAGCCCATGGGCTTGTTTTCCATGTTTTTCTTGTTAGATTTTAAACATTAAGCTAGCATTTCATTAGGATCTTTAACTAAGAAAACAACAAGCACAGCAATCAAACACAAGAGACAATGAACACAGTGTTTTTCCTCGGGGAAACCATAAATGGAGAAAACCCTGCAACTTGCTCAGAGATAGAATTAGCACCAAAGTGAAACCCAAAAATAGTAAGATGATCTCTCGGCAGCAGTAACATGTTTCTTCCTTGCCCTAGTGTATTTCTCTTCCTCAGCTATGTGCTACAACTGAGTGTGAGTGAGTGTGTGATAAATAGAGAGGATAGCTCTTTGTTTATACTAATTCCTGACTTGACTAAACCCAACTAGGTCTGACTTCACTAGGTGAGTCTAATAACCCTAGTGCCCCAGAATTGCGGGGACTTTAACCCTTAGACAATAGGAGAGTTAACCACCTTGACTTGACATGATTTGTTTACATTATAGAAACTTCCCAATAGGAACATCAGGGCATGACATGACTCAAGTACATTACAAATACATCCCAGAATAAACATCGGGTTACAATACATAAGAAATACAAGTGAATACATTCCAAAGTTACAATTACATCAACACTCCCTCTTAACTAGGAAAGGTATTCTCTTGACACAATTTGTTAGCACAAGTCTTTTTCTCTGTATCATCTGGATCATCATCAAGTCTTCATCATCTTCACCCTCAATTCATCTCTATCTTCAAGTGACCTTCATCTTCAAGTCATCTTCACCTGGATCTGGATCATTACTCGATCTGGATCATCATCACTGCATCTAGATCATCCCTTGATCTAGATCATCTCTGGGGCATCATCTCTGGATCTGGATCATCCCTCGATCTAGATCATCTCTGTTGGATCATCAACACTGAATCTTCAAGGGTGCTATCTCATGATTCTTCTTGTCACAGGAAGTTCTACAAAGCCATCCCTTTTTCATGTTGGTTGTAGGCCTACCCTCTGTGTAGGTCTTTTCCAGCACTTATATCTGACCCTAAGTCAAAATGGCCCACCCAACACTTACATCTGATCATGTAGGAACCAATCTTATAATCATATCAAAAAGGCAACACCCATCACTCACATCTGACCATGTGGGAACACCTCCCACAACCTTGTCAAAAAGACCCATCACTCACATCCGTTAACCAATGTCGAAAAGGCTCAACACTTACACATGGACATGTGACGAACTAATCCTCCATGCCAAAAGGCTCTGCACTTACATCTGACAACCAATGTCAGAAAGGCTCAACACTTATATTCGACCATGCAAGGAACCAATCCTTCATGTCGAAATGGCTCTGCACTTACATCTGACAACCAATGTCAGAAGGGCGTGCACTCACATCTGATCTTATAGGAACCAATCCTACAGTCATATCAGAATGGCCCCCAGTCCCGGACTAAACTACTTGGTAACTGACCAGGCGCCTCCATTCCCAGAATGGAATTCAACGCTTACTTCTGATCATGTAGGAACCAATCCTACAGTCACATCAGAATGGCTCAGCACTCACATCTGACATGGAAGGAACAAATCCTCTCAGCATGACAGAATGGCTCATCCCTTACATCTGACCATGGAAGGAACCAATCCTCTCACCATGTTAGAATGGATTTGGGTCTCATCAGTTTCCCTTGGAGGAGACCTCGATCTGGAGAACACCAAGCTTCTCCCTGAAGTACTTGAACTTCACCCTTGCCAATGGCTTTGTCAACACATCAGCTATCTATTCCTCATCGCATCATACTGGAGCTTCACTGGTCCCCTCTGCACCATATCCCTGATATAGTGATACTTGATAACGATATGCTTCGACTTGTCATGGAACACTGGATTCTATGACAACTTCACGCAACTCTGGTTGTCACAATGTATATAAGTAGCATCCATTTGGAGATCAAATAAATTAGACAGTAGCTTCTGAATCCATACTGCCTCACAACTACCTGAACAAGCTGTGACATACTCTGCTTCAGCTGTACTCAGTGCCACACATGATTGATTCCTGCTAAACCAAGAGATCACACTNCATACTGCCTCACAACTACCTGAACAAGCTGTGACATACTCTGCTTCAGCTGTACTCAGTGCCACACATGATTGATTCCTGCTAAACCAAGAGATCACACGTGATCCCATACTAAAGCAACAACCTAAAGTGCTCTTCCTATCGATGGAACTGCCTGCCCAATCTGAATCAACATAACCCTCTAGGTTAATCTTCTGATTTTCCTCATACTTCATCCCATAATGAATTGTACCCCTTAGGTACCTCAGAATATGCTTTGTAGTAGTCAAGTGAACATGCCTCGGATCTGTCAAGAACTGGATCAAGGTGTTCACAGCAAAGCAAATGTCTGGTCTCGTGTTCATTAGGTACATCAAGGACCCAATCATCTGACGATACATCGTAGCATCAACTGCTTCTGATGAAGCATCACTCAATAGCTTCAGGTTTGATGCCATAGGTGTGGTCATGGCCTTGCAGTCCATCACCCCAAACCTATTCAGGATCTCTACTGCATACTTCCCTTGTCCGAGGGAGATTCCATCGGAATTTTACCACACCTTCATGCCTAGTAAATAATGCATCATACCCAAGTCCTTCATTTCAAACTCGGCAGAAAGCTTTCTCTTTGTATCCGCAATCAACCCATCCACACCTGTTACAAACAGATCATCTACATACAGTAGAAGCATCACTCGATTACCATCTTCAACCTTGTAGTAAAGGTTGGAATCTGTTTTACTCTTGGTAAAGCCCAAACTGGATAGAAAGCTATCAATTCTACCGTACCATGTCTTGGGTTCCTGTTTCAAACTGTACAGGGCTTTCTTCAATCTGCACACATGAGACTCCCTCTCGTGTGTCTCAAAACCAAGTGGCTGTTCTACATACACTTCCTCTTCCACTACACCATTCAAGAAAGCAGTCTTGAAATCAATTTGGTGTATCTTCCATTTCATCACTACAGCCAAAGCAAGTACCGATCCTATGTAAGTGTATCTAGCTACAGGTGTAAAGGTTTCTTCATAGTCTATACCTTCTTTCTGTGAGAAACCATGAGCCACGAATCTTGCCTTATATTTCTCTATGCTACCATCTGCAGCATGCTTGATATTGTAGATCCATTTGGAAGTTACAACCGACTTCCCTTCTAGTCTTGGGACAACATCCCAAACATCATTCTTCATGATCGATTGATACTGTTTGATCATGGAATCCTTCCATTCTTTTCGGAGCAAGATCTGGTTCTCTTTCTTTCTCTGTGATTCTCTTCTGGAGCCCCATATCTTTCTGCACCTTGGATAATTTCTTGTACCCAAGCAGGTTTCCTCTTGTGAGGATTCTTCTCCTGAGGTGGATCTATAGGTCTTTGTGGTTCTTCAAATTCTCGATCTTCTTCTTGAGTTTCTTCATTCATGGTTGTATCATGAATTCTGGGTGCTTCTACTTCGTCAAGTTCTTCAACAGGTCTCTTTCTGGATTTGTTGTAAGCTGTATCTTCATCAAATGTTACATCCCTACTTATGTTGATCTTCTTGAATCCTGGGAAGTATATTCTATAAGCCTTCGAGCTTTCAGAGTATCCCACAAATATACCCTTCTTTCCTGAAGGATCTAGTTTTGTTCTCTTCTCTTTTGGAATGTGTATGTACACTGGACAACCGAATATTCTGAGATGGCTAAATTTTGGTTTCTTGCTGGAGAAGACTTCTTCAGGAGTCTTGTTCTTGAGTACTATGTGTGGAGTACAGTTCTATACATACACTGTTATTCTGGAAGCTTCTGCCCATAGATGCATGGGAAGATCTTGATCATGAAGCATTGCTCTTGTAGTTTCCATGATAGTTCTATTCTTCCTTTCTAAAACCTCGTTCTGTTGTGGATTATAAGGAGTGGATAACTCCCTCTTAATCCCTGATTCTTTGCATAAGTCTTCGAATTCATTTGATGTGAATTCTCCACCATTATCTGATCAAAAGGTATTGCTCTTCTTTTCTGTGTGGTTCTCGATCAAGGATTTGAATTCCTTGAAATTGCTGAAAACTTCATCTTTGTTTTTCATGAAGTAAATCCATGTCTTCCTAGAAAAGTCATCAATAAAAGAAACATAGTATACATACCTGCTTAGAGAACTTGATGACATTGGTCCGCATACATCGTAGTGGATGATTTCCAAGATTCCTTTTGCTTTGCTCTCACTACTTGGAAATGTCTTCTTTGTATTCTTTCCTTTCGCACATCCTTTGCAGACCCCTTCATGTTTTGCTTGAATTTCTGGAAGACCTTCAACAGCTTTGCTTGCAAGTGGTAGTGCTCTGTAATGCACACGTGCATGCCTTCTGTGCCAAAGTTCATTTGGCTCTACTGTCTCATGGACCATAGCTTGTTCTTGATGGCCCTTCAATTTGTGTAAACCTCCTTCTTGTTCTCCAATCACTATTGCATCATCAATAGTGTTTCCTCTTGACCACATGAGGACTTCTCCATCTACAAATACAACCCTCATGCCTTTTTCATCCAATGCTGATATGGATAGAAGATTCTTCTTCAGTCCTAGTACAAACAAGACATCCTTCATTTTCATAGACTTTCCAGAGTCTAGCCTGTAGGAGGATTCACCACTACCTTTTATGGGATATTGGTAGTCATCCCCAAGCTTCACCTTATGGGGTGACTTATGTTCGCATAGTTTCTCAAATGATTTCTTGAAACCTGTCATGTGCTTGGAATCCCCACTGTCAATAAGCCAATCTTTGCTTCCATGAGTGATAGTTCCCGTGAGAGTGGAGATCAGAACATATTCATCTTCACTTGAAGAGTCTTCACTTTCTTGTTTTACTCTCTTCCTGGGAGGATCATCATCCTCAGCAGTGTGAGCATGATATATTATNAGTGGAGATCAGAACATATTCATCTTCACTTGAAGAGTCTTCACTTTCTTGTTTTACTCTCTTCCTGGGAGGATCATCATCCTCAGCAGTGTGAGCATGATATCTTATTTTGGAGTTCTTCTTCTTCTTGGATCCATTCTTATTCATGGGACAATTTCTAGCAAAGTGTCATATTTCATCGCATGTATAACATCTGAGTTTGGATGGATCCCTTCTTACAAGATTGTTTTTCTGATGAGAATGCTTACCTTGGTGATGATGATTTTCCCTTCTTCCTTTCTTGGAGTGTACTATGAGAGCTTGATCTTCACTTCCCATATTTTCTTCTCGAGTCGCTATCCAAGCTTCTTCTTGAGAACATTCTTCCCATAGTCTACTGAACTTGAACAACTTCTTTCTAGCACAGATTCCTTGGATGAAATAATCCCATGACCTAGGGAGGCCATTTAAAGTTGTCATCACAATTTCTGCATTCTCCACTTCTTCATCTACTACTTCCAGCTGTTCTTTGATCTGGGAGACCATTGTGAAGTATGACTGGATGGTCTCCTCATTCTGGATCTTTACATTCTTCAACTAGTTCCTTAGAGTCATCTTCCGATTGATGTTCTTACCTTCAAACAGTTTGGTTAGGGCATCGAACATGGATTTAGGTGTCTTGAGGGAGGACACCTGTGGAATGAGGTGATCCTTGATAGAATCTGCAATGATCCTCTTTGCCATAACCAACTTCTTCTTATGTAAGGCCTTGGCCTCATCTCCCTCTGGAACTGGAACCTCCTCATGGATGTAGGAGTCCAACTCATTTTCTTCCAGGACCAGGGAGATCCTATACTTTCTGGCTCGGAATTTATCAACTCCTTTAAGATTTTCATCAAGCTCATTATGATGAGACATCTTAATTGAGAACCTCAAATGGAAATACAAAAGATTTAGATCTTACCAGGTCAAGATGTCGGATCTGAATTTGGAGCTGAAATCCTATAGTGTTGGTTCAGGATTAGATTAGGGTTTTGCTTTTCTGGAGTTTTGTCCAACCAGCTTAGAATTTGATCCCTAACTTTGATTTTGGAGAGGAGATCAATTTAGGCCTGGGCTCACTGAAAAATTCCACTTCTGTGAAAAGCCCTAATTTTTGGCAGAAGTGTCAGGTCCAAAACTAAAAAACCTCAGAATTGGATTCTGCTTGTGACAGAAATATGCACCCTAGGGAAGAGAGTTATTCCACCCTACTTTTTCTGAAAATCTATGGAGAGAGATCCACAAAATAGGAATCCCTAGTTCCCACAGCTGCATAGTGTCTTCTTCTCAGGTTAGCTCTCATAACATGTTAGATTTTAAACATTAAGCTAGCATTTCATTAGGATCTTTAGCTAAGAGAACAACAAGCACAGCAATCAAACACAAGAGACAATGAACACAGTGTTTTTCCTCACGGAAACCATAAATGGATAAAACCCCACAACTTCCTCAGAGATAGAATCAACACCAAAGTGAAACCCAAAAATAGTAAGATGATCTCCCGACAACAGTAACCTCTTTCTTCCTTGCCCTAGTGTCTTTCTCTTCCTTAGCTATGCACTACAAATGAGTGTGAGTGAGTGTGTGATAAACAGAGAGGCTAGCTCTCTATTTATACTAATTCCCGACTTCACTAAACCCAACTAGGGACGACTTCACTAGGTGAGTCTAATAACCCTAGTGCCCCGGAACTGCGGGGACTTTAACCCTTAGACAATAGGAGAGTTAACCACCTTGAATTGACATGACTTGTTTACATTATAGAAACTTCCTAATAGGAACATCGAGGCATGACATGACTCAAGTACATTACAAATACATCCCGGAATAAACATCGTGTTACAATACATAAGAAATACAAGTGAATACATTCCAAAGTTACAATTACATCAACATTTCTCTAGTAAAAGATTCGCCATTTTGCATTTTTTGAAGCCATGTTTCGCCCAATTTTGATGGGGTAAAAGTTTTTCACCCTAAAATTTGGTAAATTATTATAAAAACGATATACAATCCTTGGAAATTAAATATTTTTTGAAAAATATCACCAAACATTTTATAGTTTGTGTTTTAAGAATTGGTAAGATTCGCCAACATTTTTACACTTTCAAATAAGTATGGTTCCTTAAAATAATCCGTGAACGTTTGTTGTTTTTGCTCGTTATTCATGTACACGTGTTTCTACTTCTAAGTCATGCATGCATGTGAACTTCCACTCGTGATCCATGCTCAACCCTATTCATTTTGTTTCATGTATGTGCATAGCCTAGGTATATGGCTATTTGGTTTCTACTTAAATGATACTAACCAATCTAATTTGATCTTCAAAACTAAAGAGGTCATAAAACCCTAGTTCCATCTCATAACTTTGCACCCCTGGTTATAGCATGCAATTTTTAGTTCACGAAACCCTAGTTGGTTTTCAATTTGTACATGTACATGTGCTTCTAGTTCCATCACATAAATTTTAGTATCCCCTGTGGCTGAGCATGTCCCACAGTTTCTTTACTATCATTGGTGCTAATAGGTCAACAATAATCGTGATCTTGGTTGGGTCATCCAACATTCCTTCCTTGCATAAGATATGTTCCAAGAGGATTCCAAATGGTGCGCAAAATATACATTTCTTTAGATTCAGTAAAATTTGATGTTGTTGACATCATTAGAGGAAATTTGGGGTCTAAAATGGGCCTTATAAGAAAATGCGCCAACAAGAAATTTTGTGAGTTGGAATTCAAGAACCAATATAATTTCAATAAAATGAGTAAACCATAATCGTTGAATTGACATATTTGTCATAAAAGAAAGCTACTTTTTTTGTTTGTATTTTTGATATATCTCCCTGTGTTTTTACTCAAATTTCAAGTGGGAGATCACGTTGGATGCCAAATTTAATTTGGCATCCAATGAGTACCCACACTGCATACTTTTGACAGACCCCACTACCTCAAAAATAAGAAATACTTGAAAAAATGTGATGAAGATGTCATCATCACATTTTTTCAGGTATTTCTTGTTTTTCGCATAGCGGGGTTTGTATACAGTGTGGGTACTCATTGGATGAGGAATTAAATTTTTCATCCAACGAGCTCTCCCACTCAGAATTTGAGTAAAAACACAGGGAGACATGTCGAAAATACAAACACAAAAAGTAGTTTTTTTCATTCTTCCTCCAAAATTAATAATTATTATTTTATTATTTTAACTATTATTTTATTATTTTCCTTAGGAGACCCATTTTAGACCTCAAATCTCCTCTAATGTTTTCTGCCATCAATCGAAGGTTTGCAGTATGGTCTCTTTCCAAGCCATAGATAGTCCATTCATCGATATAGATCGTTAAAAACTTATGAATGAAGTATTTGAATGTAGCACCAACTAAACTTGAAAATATCGTCAGATCATTATTGATACCAAATGGCATCGTCGTGTATTGAAAACATCCCCATTTTGTTACGAATGTGGTTTTGTGTCGATATTATTCCGCAATATTTATTTGGTGGTAGCCTAAAAATACATCTGTAAATGAGAAGACTTCTTGTCCTCTGACCCCTTCCAGTACTTCATTGGTAAATGGCGTGGGAAACAGATCATGAAGACTTGCATCATTTAAGTTCCTTAGATCGATGCAAATTCATATTTCACGAGGATTTTTTTCCTGAAAAATCATCGAGCCGATCCATTCTAATTCTTCAATGAGTTCGATAATCCTAGAATCCATCATCCACTCTAGCTCGGCCTTGACATGATCTTTCTATCTAGGATTCAACCTTTATGGTCGTTTCTTTATTGGTTTCGCATTGGGTTTCAAAGGGATCTTCATTTTTCTCAAGTCCCTTGAAATACCTTTCATCTCAAAAACTTTTGTCGGGAACAAATATTGAAACTCGTGTAGTAGGTCAGTGACCTTTCCCATTGTCGAATCATCCCAATAATCTCCAATACTAGAAACGTTTGGGTTGTCTGTTGTCCCAATGTTGACCTTCTTTATCTTTAGTGGTTTCTTGAATTTGTTGAATCATATTTCTAGTGCTTCAATGTCATGGATTCCTTCTGACTTTGGGATGTAAATGGCTCTTGGATCGTCCCCGTCATCGAGATCTCCTGACACATTGTAAAACTCCATCCTCATCTATGGTGGCGGTGTCCATTGTAGTCCCGTTGGTCATTTAGTCGAAACTATCTCTAGTACTTTGTTGTGGATGTCCTGTAGGGAACTATGAATGAACATATTTTTTCCTGCAAAACATAAAGTATGGATGAAACTAGTAATCATTTCTTCCCAAGTTGTCATTTTTGGTCGCATCTCTGCGGAGACATATCAGCTCCGTGGTTTTTTGTCTAGCATATGGATAAACTCATGAACTCATTCCTTTTTTGGTCTTATTATACATGTTGTCTGACACGTTATCAGATGATCGCTTGGATTATTTATTTCATCATATTTCTTTCCTTTGTAGCATTCATCCTTGCAAAATCAAACTTCCATCAACTGTGAACAAAATTTTCTATCGATGTCTTGTGTGCATCCCACTATCTTTCTGGAGTACCTTTTAGTGCCTCTTCTAGTGCCAACATGCATTGTAGTTATGATACTATGTCTTCGAATTCACTGATGAGCACTAACAAATTAGGTAATCCTTCGTATGTTGGAAGATCGTATACCCCCATCGCTACCCATATTAGTGACTAAGTAATTCATGTGCATTTTCTAATTGATACTTCATGCAACCAGTTGTGCCAATTTTCTAGTGTTTCATGAGAATCTAAAGTCACTGAGTTGATACTTCGCCATCCCAATTCTCTATTAGCAATGGGATTGGTGTAGTCTTTGGAGACATTATAAACATTATCCCATCCTCCGATAACTTTTTCTTTTATGGGTTCCACATATCACTGCCCTTCGAGGGAATCCAATTGCATAATGACCCTTGTGTCGTGATTCTCGAACGTCGTTGTCCTTTTCTTGAAATTGATGATTGTCAGGGTTTCCATCACCCAACCGATCCCCAACAACGAAGGGTAGGGACTAGTATTGTCGGCTATCTCTATAACATCGAAATCTTCATTTGTCTTCAATCATTCCACTTCGACTGGTAGATGAGGCACTCAACCAATCGATGAAACTTTGGCCTGGTTTGCATGAAAACATTGTACTAGGGACCAAACTAGCTTCAATTTCCCCATCATTTCCCATGTCTGTTTGGTTAGGATATTCACGTCTAACCCTAGATCCAAAATGATGGAACCTACATTGTATTTGCTAATCTCAGCATTAATTCTTAGTTCTCGTCATTTTTTCCTCTTCTGCAACTAGTTGAGTGGGAGATAGTTTCTCCCCTCTTCCTATCATTACAAGAAAATTTCTATCTCTCCTAATGCATCGTGATCCTTGGCTAATGTTAGACAACATTCTAGAAAAAATTTCAGGGTACTGACCTTTCCTTGTTATCTCGGTGAACTAGTCGAATCAAAACTTGGTGGCATTTCATAAATCGATAAATTACCATTATCCTTGACCACTGCATATTTTTCTTCAAAGAAGGTTTCTTTTTCTACCTCCACGTTAAATTGCACTTTCATCCGAGCTATAGGTCAAACATTTGGCAGTGGCCCATCTCCTCCTGTCATAGATCCTCAAACATTTCAGCTGATATCTTCTGTATGTTTGGCCCATGATTATAATTCAAATTCTGATTTGTATTCTAGTTCGGTTGTTGTGGTGGTACATTCTTAGCTTTCCATTTTGCAATTAGCTGTGGACAATCTTCGACAGAATGATTCGTTGCGCTACAATAAGTACACTGAGATGCTACATTCATATAATCCCTTTGATAATGTCCTCATACTCCATAATTATAGCAGGTAACCAGTCCTCGACTTCAGCCAATGGTTCCTTCATGACCAAATTCTCCGTTGTGGCCACCACTAAATCCTCCTCGGAATCCTCCTTGCTGCTTATATGGTGTCTCGTTGTACTGTGGTTGACTATACTGTGGTTTTGGTTGTGGTTGCAGTTGATTATATTGCGGTTGTGGTAGATGATATTGTGGTTGTTCTTGCACTTGATTATATTACGGTTTCAGATGTTTATACTGCAGCTGTGGTTGCAATTGATTATACTGCGGTTGTAGTTACGGTTGATTATATTGCGATTATGGTTTCTTTATTGGTTGTTTCTCCTCTCTTTTCATAAACTATGTATTCATAGTTCTTTCTTGAAGCAAAAAATAAGCTCTGTAATCTTTTTCCTCATGAGAAAATGACTGAAAGAAGTTACAGAAAATATTGGCTGGCTTTGACACAACTTTTGATTGGTACAAACATTATTCTGACGAGTGTCCTCTTGTTTTACAAATTTGGCACCAGGGCATTCTTCCTTGACTAAGTGGTTTCAGCACTCGAGACAATAAGTATTCGCAGTGTTCAGGACACTAATCCTTGTGATGTCCTTTTGACCAACATCGACTGCACCATACCTTTTCTCAGACCTCTTTCCCCTTTTTAATATCCTGTAATTAGATAGTAAGGTTCACCAAATGTGATTGAGTTTGGCTCATACCAATCTCTATTTTGGGACTACTAGCGAAGCCTCCAAATTCATTGCAATTTCTTGGGCTTCTACTTCGGATGTGATCTTTTGTTGCATTAGTGGCATGCAAATCTGAGGTACCAAGGATGCAATAAACCATTCTTTGTGTTGTACATAACTCATTTCGAAGCTAACCTTAGCCATGAGAATTTTTAATCTCTGATCGAAGTCCCACATTGATTTGCTCGGGAATTGCTTTATTTCCCTTAATTCAGTAATATAGTGCGATTCTGACTTCGGTTCCTTAAATTCGCCAATTATTCCATTCCTAATTTTTGTTGGGGTCTTCTCTAGATGTCCTTTTGGTACTTGCACAAATTTCATATCTCAATCCAATGCCTGCCCCCTAAAGGTCGTCACTAGCTGTCTTTTCTTAATATCATCATCTTGTACTTGTTTCACTGTCCATACTGCTTCGCACAAGAACTAGTATTTCTTGGGATTCTCAGTCCCCTTATCATAAAACAGAGGTAGTTTTACATTGTCATCTACCATTCGAGGCTTTCTATTGGTGGTTGTCGATCCACTACTATTACTATTGTGATGACATGGGGGGAAACCTTGTGAAAAACTTATGTTTCTTCCTCCTAAGTTTGGTGTGGTGCATGGAGTGGTAGGTACATCTTCCCCTCTCAACCCTTTACTCCCTCCAAGGAAATTAATTAACATTATGTTAGATCTCTACTTTTATTGTAATATATTTAGTTTACATTAGTATATATACCAAACCATATAGATAAATTAATTATAATAATTATTCATAGTAAGATACATCACACAAGGTCTACCGTAACATATTATGTTGTCCCATGTTAATTGTCTAATTATGATAAAGAATTTACCCATTTTTTGTTTAAATAAAAATAATAATAATAATATATTAAATGGAACTCAATTGCCACACTTAAAGTCTTTCATTCAAAATCACTTTACGCAACAATAATGTTATTTATAATAGAATTTCCATTATAATAAATGTCACACATTTATATCTAAATTTTCATCATCAAAAGTTTACCATTTGTGTATAAATTGTAAATGTTTTACAATTTAAAATTATATAAATCGAAATCTAAAATACTTTTCTCTTTTATGATGAAGTGAAAACTTTTTACTTTTACAGTTTGCAATTTTACTAATTCAAAATATCTGTGAAATTTTTTATCATCAATATTTTATTTTATTTTTTTAAGTAGTGGAGTGCAACTGGAATCGACTTCAATGAAAACGTGTACACAAATTCAAATCCATAAAAATAATAGAAATTAAAATAAATGTTGTTGAACTAAAAACCTGTTAGCAACTTGAAATTCTACAAATCTATTCTAGCTTAGGGCTTTGACGGTTTAAACTCGCTATAGAGAGTAAGGCTGCTAGAATTCCTATGGGCTCTTCAAGGACTTTAATTAATACCATTACTATTTGTAAACACTTTCTTTCCGTTTGAATTTTTTTTACCAACATCGACACGTGATTTTAAAACTAAGAGCCGATAGGACAAATTGAAAACGACATGACCCTCCGGCTTGAACAAACCCTAAATTGAAAATAACGACATGACCCCGTATTATTTAAACCTGGAACTCTTTGTTCGTATATAACTTGTTTCTTTTAATTCAGGTGAAAAAATCAATTGTTTCTTTGAAGTAAAGATCATCTTCAACGATTTTATTTTATCTTCTCACTTATCATATCATTAGCACATGAATATTAGCTCATGTGTTAATAGTTTGTGATTGGATTATTTTTAGAGGGATGAAATAGTTGAGAGATAAAGATGAAAATAAAAGACAGTTTGAAATTTTTTTATATTTTTTATATTTTTAATTAAATTGGTTTAACTCTAAGTTATTAATGTTAATATTTTTTATGTTATCTATTTATCAACTATCAATTTATCTCTTCATATGAATTATCAATACATAACTGAGAGTTACCCATTCATCAGCTATTAATTTTTTTTTATATAATTGTTTATTTCTACATAGATAGTAGTCAACTATTCTAGCTATGGAGCAAACCTCCCTCCATCGAAGGGAGGAGGAGCAAAGTCAACTTTGCTCCACCTCGGTCCGATGGAGGGAGGTTTGCTCCATAGCTAGCTTATTCCAACTATTACCATTCTGGAAAGTTGAGAGCCTTGTTGACAAAACGGTCTGTACAATGTATTTAGAATACCAACGCAACTGTCAGAAAGTTCTCTTCAAACTATTATCAATCTTTATTACTCCAATCGCATCATCCAACAAACCCTCTGCAAATCTTTAGGCATCGCGCATGGGTCGGTCAGCTACTGCTTCAAGCACATCTTAACCTAGTCAGGAGATAGAAATACTTAACCTAGTCAGGAAATAGAAATACCAGTCAGTACACTGTAAGTATCTATGTATGTTGAGCATTTGGACGCTCCACCGTTTAAACAGTTTCGATCTTTTTAGATGCAAGTGCGGAGTTTTTTTTGGTGTGGAAAGGTGTTTGAGAAATTGACTTCTTTAACCAAATTAGTTTAATTCAACTTTGATACTATATTTTATCAATTGGATGACAACAAACTCTGCACCATGTCAAAATTCCGATTCATGCCTACAAGTACATGGTCTTGAGTTTCAAGCTAACAAAGTAATGGTCATGCCAGCTACAACATAGTCGCAACAAATATACAGTAAAGACGTATGAATCTAACGTCATGATAACGAACAGGTTACTTCACCCAGTGATTTGTATACATCATAGATTTATATATCAATATGATCAATGATTGACGTTTCACCTACAAAATCATTAGATTTTTTGGTTTCTTTTTTAATTTTCTTTGACTCAGAATTTTATCATATTTAGATAATAATCCTAAAAATTAAGTATCTCAAAGTAAGCTCAACTCTATACACTTTGCAACCAAGTTAAAAACCATTATATAAATACAATGAAAAATCATTCAATACATCAATAATACAAACAAATATGGACGGTTTGATTGGAATTCTCAATCTTGGGAGGAAATTTAAGGAACAAACACATGTTATAACAGCAACGGGATGTTCTATAGAATGCAAAAATTCCT
>LPNX010161468.1:0-12653 GCA_001517045.1 Pseudotsuga menziesii | reverse complement strand
TAAAAATCCTGAACAAGATCCTTCTTCTTCCACCCCAAATTGTAATTAATATCCTTCTTTTTCCACTCTAAATTGTAATTAATAATAATCAATAATTATAAAAATGATTACATGGCCTTTTGTCTATTGCACTACATTGTTACGATACATGCTTGCCTGTTTTTATGGCATGTTATACTCCATATGACACAAAGGTCCATAATACTCGCAAAACCCATTACGTGCGTGACTCTTTTCAATTTCATTGCGAACCAACCCATTACGTGCGTGACTCTTTTCAATTTCATTGTATTCGACGAGTTAAGTCTTTGGTAGCAATCATGGATATCATTTTAAAGCGAAACCTAAAGTCATGGCTTACAGGGCGAAAAAAATTCAGCTTGCTTTACTAAATATTTTTTGCCTCGGTCAATAGATTATTGATAGTTATCAAGATTTCGATTCATACGCATAGTAATCAAGATTTCGATTCATACGCACAAGTTGTCACAAATACGTGTCTTTGAGTTTTTGACAAAATGTTGGTGATGCCCACCTCCACCAAATATACAATAAAAAGACATGTGAAGGTAACCTCATGATCATGAACAGCTCACTTTACCTCGTGATTTGTATCCATCATAGATGTATATATCAGTATGGTCAATGATTAGTGACCTTTCACCTACCCGATCTTTGACATTCGACTTTTTTGTGTTTTGTTTCGTTTCTTAATGGTCTTTGGCACACAATTTTATCAGATTACATTCCATTCTGCATCCATTAGAGTCCACAAACTTAAGTGGCCTTACTAAAGCCATTGTGTAAATATAATGAAAAACATTCAATAAGTCAATAATAATCCTAATACTTAAGTCATGTGTAAATATACTGAAATCAACCTGCATACTTACTTTAGGTTTATAAACTAGACCGCAATTTGTTTCTTCTTGTCTTTAACACACATTTTATGAGATTAGTTTTGAACATTCATCACTAATAATTCTAAAACCTAAGCCACTCTTTACCTTCAATGACATATATTATTGTTAGTTTTTCAACATTAAGCTAGCATTATTAGGATCTTTAACTGAGAGAATAACAAGTATAGCAATCAAACACAAGAAACAATGAACACAGTGTTTTTCCTCAGGGAAACCATAAATGGAGAAAACCCCGCAACTTCCTCAGAGATAGAATCAGCACCAAAACAGTAAAAGCCCAAAACAGTAAGTGATCTCCCGACAGCAGTAATCTTCTTCTTGACTAGCCCCAGTGTCTTCTCCTTCCTCAACTATGCGCTACACTTGAGTGTGTATGAGTTTTGTGATAAATAGAGACTCAAGTTCTATATTTATATTAATCTCGACATGACTAAAACCCTACCAAGGCCGACCTCTACTAGGAGAGTCTAATAACCCTAGTGCCCCGGAACTGCGGGGACTTTAACCCTTAGACAATCAGAGGGTTACCCTCAATGACTTGACATGACTTGTTTACATTATAGATCCTCCTGATCGAAACATCGGGGCATGACAACATGACTCAATTACATAATAGATACATCCCAGAATAAACATCGGGCTACAAGACATAAGATACATAGATGAATACATTCCAAAGTTACAAATACATTAACACTCTCTCTTAACTAGGAAGGTATTCTTTCAACACAATTTTCAGCACTGGTCTTCTTCTCTGTATCAACTGGATCATCTCGTCATCTGCATCTTCAAGTCTTCTTAGTATTCAAGTCATCTTCGTCTTCAAGTCATCTTCATCTTTGGATCTGGATCATCTCTTCGATCTGGATCATCATGGGACATCATCACTGGATCTGGATCATCACTCGATGTGAATCATCACTGCTGGATCATCATCACTGGATCTGGATCATCATTGGCCATCATCACTGGATCTGGATCATCACAGGTGCTATCTCATGATTCTTCTCGTCATAGGAAGTTCTACAAAGTCAGCCATTTTTCATGCTGGTTGTAGGCCTATCCTCCATGTAGGTCTTCTTCAGCACTTATATCTTACCTACTCGTAAGAAAGGCATAGTACTCACATCCATCCAGGTGGGAACACATCCTACCACAGTGATGGAAGACTCTCACCTAGGCCGAAACACATCCTACCATAGTGATGAAATATTTCCGCACATTCACCCAAGCCAGAACACATCCTACCACAATGATGAAATACTCTCACCCAGGCCGGAACACATCCTACCACAATGATGAAATTTTTTTGCACATTCACCCAGGCCATAACACATCCTACCACAATGATGAAAGACTCTCACCCAGGCTGGAACACATCCTACCACAAGGGTGAAAGACTCTCACCCAAGCCGAAACACATCCTACCACAATGATGAAAGATTTATGCACTTACATTCACCCAGGCCGGAACACATCCTACCACAATGATGAAAGGGCCTGCACTTACATCCACCTAGGCGGGAACACATCCTACCACAATGATGGAAGGCTTGCACTCATATCTGATCTTACAGGAACCAATCCTACAGTCATATCAGAATGGCCCCCAGTCCTCCTCGACTGAGCTACCTGGTAACTGATCAGGTGCCTCCATTCTCCTAGAGAATGGCAGTTTCCCTTACATCCGACCTACTCGTCGGAATGGTCAACACTCACATCTGACATGGAAGGAACCTAATCCTTTAGCCATGACAGAATGGTTCAGCCCTTACATCTGATCAAATGGGACCGCATCCCTCTATCACATCAGAATGGCTACTCAGTCCTAGACTGAGTGTTCCTGGTACTTCACCAGGCAGATCCATTCAAAGAATGGCAATTTCCCTTACATCTGTCCTACTCGACAGAATGGCCAGCACTCATATAAGGCATGGAAGGAAGCAATCCTCTCACCATGACATAATGGCTCAGCCCTTATATCTGACCTACTCGTCAGAATGGCTATGGATCTCAGCACTCATATATGTCATGGAAGGAATCAATCCTCTCACCATGATAGAATGGATCAACCCTTACATCTGACCATGGAAGGAACCAATCCTCTCACCATGTCAAAATGGCTATGGGACTCATCACTTTCCCTTAGAGGAAACCTCTATTTGGAGAACACCAAGCTTCTCCCTGAAGTACTCGAACTTCACCCTAGCCAATGGCTTTGTCAATACATCAGCTATCTATTCCTCCGTCGCAACATACTGGAGCTTCACTTCTCCCCTCTACACCATATCCCTGCTATAGTGGTACTTGATCTCGATATGCTTCGACTTGTCATGGAACACTGGATTCTCTGACAACTTCACACAACTCTGGTTGTCACAATGTATATAAGTAGCATCCAACTGGAGATCAAATAAATCAGACAGTAGCTTCGTTAGCCATACTACCTCACAACTAGTTGAACAAGCTACGACATACTCTGCTTCAGCTGTACTCAGTGCCACACAGGATTGCTTCCTGCTAAACCAAGAGATCACACCTGATCCCATACTGAAGCAACACCCTGAAGTGCTCTTCCTATCGATGGCAGTGCCTTCCCGATCTGAATCAACATAACCCTCCAAGTTAATCTTTTGATTCGCATCATACTTGAGCCCATAATCAACTGTACCCTTCAGGTACCTCAGAATATGCTTTGCAGCAGTCAAGTGAACATGTCTCAGATTTGTCAGGAACTGGCTCAAGGTGTTCACAGCAAAGCAAATATCATGAATTCTAGGTGCTTCTGCTTCTTCAGGTTCTTCAGTAGGTCTCTTTCTAGATTTGTTGTAAGCTGTGTCTTCATCAAATGTCACATCCCTCCTGATGTCGATCTTCTTGTATCCTGGGAAATATATTCTGTAAGCCTCTGAGCTTTCAGAGTGTCCCACAAATATACCCTTCTTTCTTGAAGGATCTAATTTTGTTCTCTTCTCTTTTGGAATGTGTATGTATACAGGGCAGCCAAATATTCTGAGATGGCTGACTTCTGGTTTCTTTTCGGAGAAGACTTCTTTAGGAGTCTTGTTCTCGAGTACTCTATGTGGAGTATGGTTCTGTACTTACACCGCTGTTCTGGCAGCTTCTGCCCAAAGATGCATAGGAAGATCTTGATCATGAAGCATGGCTCTTGCAACTTCCATAATAGTTCTATTCTTCCGTTCCGCAATCCCATTATGTTGTGGATTATAAGGAGTGGACAACTCCCTCTTAATCCCTTAGTCTTTGCATAGCTCTTTGAATTCATTCAAAGTGAATTCTCTGCCATTATTTGATCGAAAAGTCTTGATCTTCTTTTCAGAGTGGTTCTCGATCAAGGCTTTGAATTCCTTGAATTTGCTGAATACTTCGTCTTTGTTCTTCATGAAGTAAACCCATGTCTTTCTAGAAAAATCATCAATAAAAGAAACATAGTATGCATACCCGCTTAGTGAGTTTCATGACATCAGACCGCATACATCAGAGTGGATGATTTCTAGTATGTCTTTGGCTTTGCTTTCGCTGCTGGGAAATGTCTTCTTTGTATTCTTTCCTTTCGCACATCCTTTGCAGACCCCATCATGTTTTGCTTGGAATTCTGGAAGACCTTCAATAGCTTTGCTTGCAATAGGTAGTGCTCTGTAATGCACATGTGCAAGCCTTCTATGCCAAAGCTCATTTGGCTTTACTGTGTCATGGACCAAGGCTTGTTCTGGATGGCCCTTTAGCTTGTACAAACCTCCTTCTTATTCTCCAATCACCACTACATCATCGATAGTCTTTCCTCTTGGCCACATGATGACTTGACCATCTATGAATGCAACCCTCATTCCTTTTGCATCCAATGTTGATATGGAGAGAAGGTTCTTCTTGAGTCCTGGCACAAACAATACTTCTTTCATTGTTGGAGGCTTACCAGAGTCTAGTTTATATGAAGATTCCCCACTACCTTTTATTGGATATTGGTAGTCATCTCCTAGCTTCATCTTGTGAGGTGATTCATGTTTTGACAGTCTCACAAAGGATTCCTTGAATCTAGTCATATGTTTGGAAGCCCCACTGTCTATAAGCCAATCATCACTACCACGAGTAATGTTACCTAAGAGAGCGGAAATCAAAACATATTCATCCTTGCTTGAAGAATCTTCACTTTCATATCTAGATCTCTTCTTGGATGGTTCATCATCCTCTGCATCATAAGCATGATGTCTTCTTTTGTTCCCCTTCTTCTTATAAGAGTGGTCCTTGTTCTTAGGACAGTCTTTTGCAAAGTTCGCTATCTCATCACATGTATAACATCTTTATCTAGATAGGTTCTTTCTATTGTTATCTCTATGATGAGGATTATTACCTTTGGAGTGATGAGTACTTCTTCTACCTTTATTGGAGTGAACTGTGAGAGCTTGATCTTCACTTCCCATCTTCTCTTCTTGGGCTTCTATCCATGCTTCATCTTGAGAACATTCTTCCCATAGTCTGCTGAATTTGACTCACTTATTTCTAGCACAGATTCCTTGGATGAATGAATCCCATGACCTAGGAAGGCCATTCAGAGTTGTCATCACAATCTCTGCATTCTTCGCTTCTTCATCTATAACTTCTAATTGTTCCTTGATCTGAGAAACCCTTGTGAAGTAAGACTAGATGGTCTCTGCATTCTGAATCTTCACATTCTTCAGTTGATTCCTCATAGTCATCTTCTGGTTTATGTTCTTCCCTTCAAACAATTTGGTTAGGGCATCAAACATAGCTTTAGGTGTCTTGAGAGAGGACACCTGTGGGATAAGGTGATCCTTGATAGAATCAGCAATGATCCTCTTTTCCATAACCATCTTCTTCTTATGTAAGGCCTTTTCCTCATCTCCCTCTAGAACTGGAACCTCCTCATGGATGTAGGAGTCTAATTCATTCTCTTCCGGGACCAGGGAGATCCTATACTTCTAGGCTCGAAAGTTATCGGCTCCCTCAAGCTTTTCATCAAGCTTGTTATGATGAGACATCTTAAACTGAGAACCTCAAATGGAAATACAAAGGATTTTAGATATTACCAGGTCAAGATGTCAGATCTGAAACTTGAGCTGAAATCCTACAGAGTTGGTTCAAGAGAAAATTAGGGTTTTTCTTTTCTGGAGATCTATCCACCCAAATGCCTAGAAATTTATCCCTAACTTTGATTTTGGGGAGGAGATCAGTTCAGGCCTGGGCTCATTGAAAAATTCCTCTTCTATGAAAAGCCCTAATTTTCGGCAGTAGTGTTGAGTCCAAAACTGAAAAACCTCATAATTAGATTTTGCTTCGATAGAAAGATGTGCCCTAAGGAGGAGAGTTATTCCACCTTACTTTTGCTGAAAATCTATGGAGGAAGATCCACAAACTAGGAATCCCTAGTTCCCGTAGCTGCACAGTGTCTTCTTCTTAGGTTAGCTCTGACACCGTGTTAATTTTTCAACATTAAGCTAGCATTATTAGGATCTTTAACTGAGAGAATAACAAGTACAGCAATCAAACACAAGAAACAATGAACACAGTTTTTTTCCTTGGGGAAACCATAAATGGAGAAAACCTTGCAACTTCCTCAGAGATAGAATCAGCACCAAAACAGTAAAAGCCCAAAACAGTAAGTGATCTCCCGACAACAGTAATCTTCTTCTTGACTAGCCCCAATGTATTCTCCTTCCTCAACTATGTGCTACACTTGAGTGTGTATGAGTTATGTGATAAATAGAGACTCCAGTTCTCTATTTATACTAATCTCGACATGACTAAAACCCTACCAGGGCTGACCTCTACTAGGAGAGTCTAATAACCCTAGTGCCCCAGAACTGCAGGGACTTTAACCCTTAGACAATCGAAGGGTTACCCTCAATGACTTGACAGGACTTGTTTACATTATATATCCTCCCGATCAGAACATCAGGGGATGACAACATGACTCAATTACATAATAGATACATCCCGGAATAAACATCGGGTTACAAGACATAAGATACATAGATGAATACATTCTGAAGTTACAAATACATCAACAATTACATAGTAACTTTAGGTCCATAAACTGATTGATAAGTAATGTTCAAGTAGTTTGATGCAAAATAATATAAGGTTTCCAAAAATCCATGTGCATTAAGTGAATTTATCACTCCCTTGTCTTAAGCGCAGAAGGTAATGAATTTTTGAGTCCTCCATTAGAATTAATAAATATAAAAAGATTAAATATTACTAATTAGAATGGATTTATTTAGTTAAATATTAATATAATGATATGAAAAAAATTTAAAAACTAATTAATAAATTGCTTAAAATATGAGGAAGTAAAGCACAATGATTGTAGAAAAATAATTCATTGTATTAACTAAATGCAACTTTCTTAAACTTTCAAAACTTAAAACAAACAAGATGGATGGGATATACTAGAAACATGAAACACTATAAAGATAAATATTATACCAAATAAGCCTTATATTATGTGAATTAATTTCTTATAGCAATGTTCACACCTCTCTTATGATTAAGCACTCATTTCACTTGAGCACAACTTTGTTAGAATAATTCCTAACAAAAACCTCCATTTCCTTTACCTCTTTAAATGTGCTTTTGAGATGGAACATCCTAACCAATTGACATAGTCAAACAATTAATAAGTGCCAACTTCCTAGTGGTTCTTAATTAATAAAGAGACCATTTTTACATTGATGGTTGAGTACGACAGTAAACAATACTTGTCATAAATTCTAAAGTAAGGTTCATTAGGGTAGGACACTAACATGCCCCCCCATCAAAAACAAGGTCCTCAATCTTGAAGTGCAAAAATTGTTGTAAAATTTTTGTTGGTACCCAAGTGGTATGTTCTGGCATCACATGTTTCCACTACATCAAAACCTCTTTGATTATGCACATGTGCAATTATTGTTCCCTAGAATCCAAGACTATATTCAAATGCATCTCTCCTCAAATGCAACCCTCCTCATCCAATTTTGGTAATCTAGTGTGCACTTTGCAATTAGTGCCAACAACGTTTTTTATCCAAGATATAGGAAAGATAGATTCTAAGCGAGCTTGCCAATTTGTTGGAGGATTTTGTTGGTTCCCTACAACTTTGTGGCTATATTATGCTGGAGATGAGACTTCAGGGATGTTTGAATATAAAATTGGATTTTAAGGAAAGAATGATCCCTTGCTTCAAAGGAACACTCAAAGCAATGTTGATCTAGCTTATTTTTCATTTATTTTGAAACATAACCACATTGTCATTAAGGATGAGGAGAATAACTACTCAAGTACAAAGTATGTTATCCATGACTTGAACCCTAAAGGTGCCAAACCACTCATAAAGAATTTTGGTCATATATTACTACATATGGTGTCATCTTTGGGGATCCATGATAAGTAGTAGTATACCACCACTTGGACAACGGAATACATTGGTCCCAATGGTGTGGCCTATCTAATAGAAAGTATGGTAAGTAAGTTTCCAAGTATTTATTGACTATTTTGTTTGACCATTCATTTGGTGGTGATAGGTAGTGTTGAGAACTTGGGATTCAACTATTTAAGATTAAACACAACTCCTGCCAAAAATTGCTTGTGAAAGTATAGTCTCGATCAGAAACAATAGAGATTGGCATGCCATGGAGCTTAAAAATATGATCCATGAAGACCCGTGGTACCAATGAGAGTGTAGAAGGAGGTGGTAAAGCACAAAAGTTAGAATATTTGGTGAGAATAACTACTACCACCATAATGATTATTTATTGCCTACCTTAGGATGATCCACAATGAAATTCATAAAGATGTCCATCTAGGTATGGTTGGGAATCAATAGATGATACAAATAACTAGGGGACTTCATCGTGTCACCCTTATGTCATTGTCTAGTGCCACAGGTTGTAAAAAATTCTAGATATATTTTTGCATGTGTTCCCAACATAATATCTCAATTAATCCTTTCATAAGTTTTATGAAATCCTCAATGGTTGGTTGTGGGTGATGAATATAACTCCTCTAATGTTCATGGTTTTAAGGACAAATATAAAGTGAGAAAATTGAACTCCATATACCATAATATATTTTGGTGCGATGTATACCCAGTCATAGGGTTTGGGTCTTCTTTGTGATACTCCCATGACAATATTTTTATTTTTATATTTTTGAGAATTATTTCTATGTAATGAGATATTAAAAACTCAAAGTGACATTTGGATGCTCGCATGAAGTTGGTTCCACTTTTTAGTGCCACTTTAGAAATCGAAAACACATATCTGATCTGTAAATATATAACGCATATGCGTTATTGTGGCTAGGTTCGGAAAACCCGAGCCCAAAATCGAGGCAAAGCTTAGTTAGCCAATATCCCAAGTGTGATATATTGCATGTGCAATATATTGCACTTGCATTTTTTAAGAGTTACAAATCGTAAGTGCAATATATCACACTTGTGATTTGCAAAACCCAAAAAAAAGAAGAGGCCCACGGCTCAATTTCTTATTTCACAGTCAAGACTGCGATGATGGGAATGCAAAAAACTGTACCAATGATTTGAGTTTGAGCGACTTTGGAGGTGAAATTGGAAGGGCTAATTCAAAAGTTGGATCCAATGGAAGGTAAGTGGTCATTTCCTTCAAAATTGCTTTCAATTTTTGTTTGTGTTTGTTAATTTTAGAGTTTTTGTTATTTGTAAATCGAATTTAATAAAATTTATTGAATTAAATCAAACAATGAAATATTAAAACAATTTTGAATTTGTGGTTTTAATCTTAACAGAAAATAGTAATGTTGAAGAAAATGTGCAAAATGAACCCACTAATAACCAAGAACCAAACACAAACCCAAACATGGAGAGGGAACAAGACCGAAATTCAGNAATCTTAACAGAAAATAGTAATGTTGAAGAAAATGTGCAAAATGAACCCACTAATAACCAAGAACCAAACACAAACCCAAACATGGAGAGGGAACAAGACCAAAATTCAGAGATTCTGGTTCATTTAGGTGCACTGAGGTGCCTCAAATCATTGTTAATAGGGGGGCCATTTGAGACAATCATTAGCCAAGGCATTAGATACAATAACAAACACAATTGCCAATTCCCAAGGAGCACTGTACAACATTAGCTCGTAAAGAGAATCCATTAGGCAATATTATTCCAATGGTTTGAGCTATAAAGACATAAAAAAACTAAACATAACCAAAGACCAATTGTTTTCATTATTCCAGGACCCTAGAACCGGATTCGTTCCACCCACCAGTCGAGTACACATTTCCATAGACTAGTGCGTGGAACCAAATGTGAAAGCCAATTGGATGGATCACTGGTACATGGTCTTCAATGAAGACCCTCATGGGAATAGAGACATCCCATTCTATTTCCTGAGGAAATTGTATGCCAAATTTAAGGCTTGGGGAAGCATG
Organism: Pseudotsuga menziesii; assembly: GCA_001517045.1. NCBI lineage: Eukaryota > Viridiplantae > Streptophyta > Pinopsida > Pinales > Pinaceae > Pseudotsuga > Pseudotsuga menziesii. Next base: position 2,304 of record LPNX010161468.1, on the reverse strand, counting down.
TGAACTATTTTGATATTTTAGAGTTACAGGGTGTGGGTCATGGGATTCCCCAAGATAGGGAAGGGCCTAGGACTGATCCTAACTATGTGTCACACCCTCCACGCACACCAAAACCCCCTCGAGTATATCCTCCTATGGGTCCCGTGATTGATGATACATAGGAGTCCTTATTTGATTTCACATATACATTGCTTCAACATGGGACTGTTGTCCAAGGAAATGTATGCCAAGGGATTGGAACTTCTGAGGATGGTCCATCACACACTCAAGATCCACTTACTAGGTATCCAGACCGTACTAGAGCTACAGATCGCATTGGAGATGTAGAGTGTTCAGAGCGTCATGTTATTCCACACCCTTGCACAACGTGTGGAGGCATATGCTATAGTCCTGCTTCATAGTTCCGAGGCGATGGATTACTTCAATATGTAAGTAAACCTCAATCTTTACATATTATATTCTTTTTTATATCACAATTTTCAATTGTTTCGTAATTTATTTCTATTTAATTATCTAACCATTTCTGTAAACAAATATACAACCGATGTACCATGACACCCTAGATTTGCATAGTCTGATGATTGATGTTGATAATATTGATGCAGCAGTCAATGCTGCATATGGTTTTGGTGCTTCACTATTAATTGTAAGAACTTTACTTTTTAATCTGTCATCGTTATTTACATATATATAGTAGAGATTGAAAAATTCAATACATCCTAATCTCGATACAATATGTTTTATGCAAGTTAGGTAGGATGAGTTTGTGGAATCCTAGCCAAGTCCCTTGCATGTAGAGGAAGATTCCTAGACACAGGTATTATTTTAATTACACTTTTAATAATTCAACATGTATTCTTTTAATTATTAGAAATTTTCTAATTATATATTTATGTTTTGTTACATAGGATGATATCTATGCTTGCTGGATGACATTTTTTATTGGTGACCCGCCTCTCCCCCCCCCTAGGTACATGTATGTTTTGCTTTCTTTGAAAAAACTATTTTTCATCCATGTTGTATATGTCTCATTTTCTTTGTATTATTTGACATTGAAATAAGTTACTTTATGCAAGCATCTATTGAGGCAGCGGTGCTTGAAGAGCACCAAATCTATCTTGTTGGTGACCCACCTCTACCCCCTAGGTGCATGTATGTCTCACTTTCTTTGAAAAATTCATTATTTGTCCATGTAGTATATGTCTTGTTTTCTTTATATTTGATGACATTGACATATGTTACTCTATGGAAGCATCTAGTGATCTAGTGGTGCTTGAAGAGAACCACATCCAGGCTGTTGGTGACCGACCTCCCCCCCCCTGGTTAGTTGTTCCACCCACTGCTTACACACCTCATCATGGCCCCATGTATATTTATATGTTACTTATCTCGCTTATATTTCTTTATGTACTTGCAAGTATTTTTTGCTTGTTTCCCCCATTGATATGCTGACATTGACATATATATTATTTTATGCGGCTTGATAGTGAGCGAGTGGTGCTTGAAGAGCACCCAATCGAGGTCGTTGCTAACCCACCAGCCCCCCAAGGTACATGTATGTCTCGCTTTCTTTGAAAAAGTCATTGTCCCTCCATGTAGTATAGTTTTATTTGTACATGCAAGTATGTTTTCCGTGCACCCATTTGATTTTCTGACATTGACATATATATTATTTTATACAGCTTGATAGTGAGCAAGTGGTGCTTGAAGAGAAACCAATTGGGGTTTCTTCTAGTGATGTAACATCACTTACACCATGACCCACCATAGCTTACTCATGGAAAGTAAGTAAAAATGTTATATTGGTTTGGAATTTGAACAAATGTACATAGAATTTTTATAGGTTGGTAAACTGACTTACAAATTTTGGTTTGTCTATAGTCTCCGCAAATGAGATTTGTCTCTCTTATTCAACGTTGGGGATCACCACTAAGTAGACAGAAAAGAAAGATAGACTTCTCACAAGACATTGGCAGTGGCGGTGAAAGGGGGGGTAAATATAATTAATGTATAGGGGGGATTCATACATGTAACATTTTGTTTATATACACACAGATGTACAGTTTGATCCACTATTTTGTATTATGTCCATGTCATGCCAATTTTTAAAACATTAAATGTACATATAATATAAAGCAAGGTTCAAATTTATATATATGGTTGACTTGATTTTGGAACATGATATTTATTATATTCCTTCCATATATGTTTACCTATGTCTTTCATTAAGTATGTGTTTAATTAAAATGATAATGTGTGGTTCACCTATGTGATATTATGATATTATAGACCTTATCATGACAT
>LPNX010161456.1:177615-191799 GCA_001517045.1 Pseudotsuga menziesii | reverse complement strand
TGTGAGAGGAGGAAGGTTTCTCAACCTTCTTGACCTTCTAATCTCTTGGTCCTCCAGAATTAAGACTCAAACAAACCACACCCTAAGGTCAGACTAATCAAAAGCAAATCCACAGAGCATACACTAAAAAAAATCCTAAGTCTCAAGCAATCACAACAGGCTATAAAGATATACCTTCCAGAAGAAGGCTGATGAATAGTTACTTGGCGTCCTTGAGGGGTTCTCAGGCACAAGTAGAGGAATCACCCAACCGCCCTCCTGCACTTTCCACAAGGGTTACCTTCCAAGTCCGTTCAAGGTGAAACAGAAATAACCTTCCGGTTTACCTATGTATGAGCCCTAAAAGACAAGAGACTAAGGCTACCTTGACAATACCTACTTTCTGGGGGGACAGTCGCAAGCCGGCCTCGTACGCATGAGCAGGGTAGCTGAGCCCGAAATTCTGCCTAGACAGAATCCTCAGATGCGTAAAAGTCCTGGGTTACGTTTTGACAAGGATTCGGGGGGTTATCCCCTCTGTCCAAGCCTCCACGCGGCCTCGTGCTTAACTCCCTTTTGAGAGGAGCTTCCCAGATACAGCGGTAGAACCAAGGATTTACCTAATGAATGGCCGACTACGTTTGAGTTTATAGTTTGTGGGAAGTTTACACTCCCTAGCCCACAAACCTAGCCTAAGCTAGTAGGTGGAAGGCCCTAAAAATAGAAACTTACTAATAGATTTTAAATTTAAGCGTTAATTTTAAGGGTTGTTCTTTACTCAAAGGAAGCGATAGTGATGGACTGTGTGGTGTTTTGACTCAGCAGAAAATAAATGAAATAAAGGTGCATCTAAAGCAATCTAACACTATGAAAATAAGCTTCTTTTCATTTTTTTATTTTTTTATTTTTTTTTTATTTTTTAAAGATATATGATGAACTATCAACACTTAAATAAGAGAAACTAGCCTATATGTTTTGTATTTTTCTGAGATATGTATTTCTTAAACTGAAACAAACAGTATTCTAATGCAAGAATTACAATGCAGAAGATTATCTATGTTTTATTTTTCACTTTAAAAAATGCTCAAAAAAGTACTGTGCATGTATAAATGCAATGCTTGAGTAAACTTGACGTTTATATACTATATAAAGGACACAAACTGAAACTGAAAGGCAGATAGACCCTAAAAACCAGCAAAAAAAAGTAGGCCAGGACCTCAATTTGGGTGCAAACAATGACCTAAAGATCACTGCAGACTTTCCAACAGGCAAGTACAGACCAAAAACTGATAGACAACAGACTGGACAAACAGAGTCTAAGACCCTGATCACTAATCTAGACTCAGGTACTCAACCGATAACCCAAACAGGCCAGAAAGTTTCAAAATGCAGACAGTAAATAACACAAGTAAAAAGAACCCAAGGGCTTCGAAAAGCACTCAAACGTGATCACCTGATACACTCAGACAACTATGCAACACTCTTAAAGAAAGCCTCTATAGAAGACAGGACTCATACCATGCCAAAGAACAAGCAAACTTCAACACAAAAATCACAGTCTTCAGGGATATGCGCGACTGTATAGTAGGACAGGTCGCGTATGACGCGCGACTGTCTATAAGGACAACCCGCGCATGCAACTCGATATGTGCGACTGTCTATAAAGGAAACCCGCGCATAAGTGCAAAATTTTCTCAAAAAACAGAGAAAAACCAAGACTTTCAAATGCTGTAAGTATGTAAGAAGGCAGGACAAAAGATCACAGACAAGACTTCGAGCGATTACTGGCCAGGAAAACAGAAAAAGACCTAAATTAGGCTTGGCATCCCCAGCGGAGTTGCTAGTTCTATTGTAATGGATAATTCACCTAATAACCTAGGTCTGGGGGTTACCAACATACTATGACCTTGCAGACAATTTGATTATAAAAGCAGAAATAGGAAATAGGGAAGTAGCAGGAACTTACTTGTAATGAACGAAGGTTGATCCAAGCTAACTCCTTCCTCTTTGCTTCACTTCTACAATCTCCAGGATAGTTCCTCCTTCAACCTGTTAACAAAGATTCTTCCAATATACAGTATGATTCATATATAAAGATGAAGGTTAGGCAAGTCACATATTATAATGAAATATAAATATTTACCAAGCCACAACACATGAAACACAATATGGAAGAAGTAATCTGCTTTATTAACAATAATAGAGGGAGTTTAGGTTACAACCCAATGTCTAAACAAGGGACTCCTCTGTCACCAAAGGACTCTGAGTTTCTCTGCTCCAAAGGTTCTGTAGAAAATCCACGAGCATAACTTTGCTCTCCAAGTATGAATATCAAACCCTCCCCAAGGCCTCTATTTATCTGAAGGAAATGAGGCAGTTCTCGAAGGTTAGGGAGGTTATAGCAGTTAATGGGATTAAGGTAAATGAACAACTAATCTCCCATTAACGCGTATTTTTAAAAACTAATTTTGAGGAAGATATGCGCGGGTCTGTAGTAAAGCAACCCGCGCATCATGCACGACTCTGTACAAGAGCAACCCGCGCATAGATATATGCGCGACCTGCTGAACATAACACTCGCGCATATGCGCGATATGCCAATAGGGATAGTCGCGCATGCACTCAAAATCTCAAAATAGCAAAGTAACCAGCTGGGCATATAGGTAATGTATTTCATCATCAACCAAGGTATAATGAAACTAGGCAAACCTCAATCCATAAGTGTCCTTTTGTGTGCCGACCTGAGGGATGTCAGCACTCGGACGGAGAGGTGCCAATCAGCTGTATAACAAAGACACTATGGACTTCTCTTAAGGTCTCGGAATCATATCCTGGAAATCATTCCTCATGATCAATTGTTACTCTTTTATCATAGCTTCTTCCATAGCTAGAAGGGTTTGCATCAATGATGTCATCCAACTATGTCACACAACTAGAGTGTGTCTGAGGCCTCTTACTTTGGTTTGTAATTTCCATCATACTTCTCTTCATCTTGGAATATCTCTCGTTCCCAAGATGGTCTTCATTTCTCAAGGTGGATCTACCTCTCTCTAAAGCTCTTTCTTTCGTCATGGTGCCCCTGACCTTAGGAGCTTCAGGTTTATGTTTACTGGAGTGAGTATTGAATTGTTATCACTTGTTATTTGAAACAAGTCTCATCCTCATTTTCTTGTAGGCAGTTGTACAATACTTTTCCTGCAAGTGAAATGCACCAGTTGCATGGTTAGAACCATTTGATAGAACATATGCATAATGACAAATTCTTATGCATCATGTGTGCATCATGCAACTATTTAGCCAATACAACATTCATCCATATCTCACAGAAATTTTCTAAATGCTTTCCATCTCTACTATGACATCATTGATATTATGCACTAATCCAATATGTTAGCAAAGAGGTTTCATTCTAGATAAGTAGCAATGGTGAGTTGTATAGCACCATGGGCTACTCACCCATCACATGCATATTAGTAGTATACTGTCATCAATACAAACATTCTATCACGCATAATACATAAAATATATAGGAAAGACAATTCAAATAATTATCTTTGTTTGTTTGTCGTCATCTCCTTCTGGATCAACAACTTCTTCTTTGACCAGTGAGATTGCTTCAATCTCATGCTTGCTTGAAATCTTTTCTGGAATGTTGCTTCTGGTAGACCTAGGGTTTGATAGAAAAACCCTATTTTTTCAATTGAGGTATATTTCAGACATTATTGGATAGAAATATGCATATCCTCAATGCAAGCTGAGCATTTTACTCATTTTCCCAAAACTGTGATCATAATTGCAAAATATCTAATGCCCTAGTTTTCTTCAGTTTCTTCTACAGAAATTCCAGATATTGTTTCTGCAGTATCTCTAAAATTAATGCTCCTCTGTGTCTAAAAATTTGTAGTGATGTAGCCTCATCTGTCATATTTCCAGCACCACAGGTTAGAGCATAAATGGTTTCACCAATTGGTACTTACTCGAGCTTTCCCAAGGTGATGTATTTTAGGACTGTTGAGAATATCGAACTTGTACGGACTTGCACGTGTGACTGTTTCACCTTCTGGGTTTGAAACTATTACCACAAAAATTATAGTATGTGACCTATCTGGAACATCTTGCGAAATTGTATTTGGATATTCGTATCCCGATATATAGAAATTCTCCCTAGGTGTCATGTTTAGGGATGAATCTTGGGAGAGGCTAGAACCCTGAGTTGGAGATCATATCTCCTATATGAGGCTGAAAATTTTACACATAGTATATCAGGAATTTATCTTCATCCTGTGAAATTTTTGGCTCCTGATCCTTCTCCAATATCTATATATATCAAATGTACCAAAACTACTATTTTTAGTATTTTAGGGTTTTCAAGCATGAAACCCTAATCTTCAATAGTTGTAGTTGTAGCATTGTTTCGGTTGCACAACGAATTATTTCAACGTGGCTCTGATACCATGTTAAGTTTTCAATGGTTATATTAGATCTTATAACATTTAGCATCATAACAACATAACCATAACCAAAAAGATCACTGAAAGATAGACAAGAATAGCCACACAAAAGAACACAAATATTTATCCTCGAAAACCATCATGGGGAAGAAAACCTAGCAAAAAATTCCTTTGCATAAGATGTATAAAAGAAAAACCCAAAAACAGGTTTTCTCCTCCTTCTGTTATGTCTCTCTCTCTCCTATGCATTGCACAAGTAAGTGAGTTTATGTACAAATGAGGAACACATCTCCTATATTTATACTCTTTTTGTCACTTGACTTTTTCACCACACAAGTCCACCCCAATAAAATGTCTGGGCCGACTTCATCTAGGAATACTCAAAAACAGTATGGCATATTATTTATTAGGGTACTAAAGGCCTGACACAAGTGGAGGATTTACCTCATGACTCGATGATGAAAAAATACAATAGTAACACCCCGTTGGAGGAATAATAACATCTCCCTTAGGTTACATCAGTAAAATGCATTTAGAATATCCTTTGAAGTTACAATATTTCAACAAAAAACGTGGGGGAAGATCCCATCTTACTCACAGGGGAAAACAACGGCCTCAATAAACACCCAAAAATTTTGGGTTTCTTCTACCACTCGCTGTGAAACCAAAAATGGGTTTTCCCCAACCGGGTAATGAGAAATCAACAACAAAAAAATGTCTAGGGAAGAGCCCAGCCACTGATAGTTTCCCAAAACGACCTCCCATCCATGGGAAAAATGAAGAAAACTGCAAAAACATGAGGGAGAATTCCCCAGCTATCTCCAATTGCATGAGGAATAAAACACATGGGTGAATAATGTCTTGGTAATTCCTTTCCAAGTATTTACTTGCCTAAGAATCCAAAACATGTTTTCCAAAAATGGGTGACTTCCCAAATTTGAATTTGACCTCCATGCCTTTCCCATCCCAAGGCAATAACTTCCTTCACCAACTTTAGATCACTAGGTGTAAAAGAAAAAAATGGGTAGTTGACCACTTAATGGGTTTTCCCTTAGACATTGGCTCAAGGGTTTGAATATCCCCTCCCCCCCCCCATTCCTTGTGAAACCATGCCCCCATCTCTTTAACGTTGCGGCACATAGCTAGTTGTGGTATTTTTATTACTTTGCATTTTACATGATGTCTCAAACATATATTGTGCCTAGATAGCACATAAACCATCGACATCAATTTTAATTTCTGAAACATAAAACACTAAATCCATGCTGGGGAATTTTCCTTTAGCTCCACACAATGATTTAATACAATATTTACATCATATGTAATTTAATACCATGGGGTCAAAACCAGGGTGTTACAGTCCCCAAAGAGTTTAATGCTCAAACCAAACCAATGTTGAGAGAAAATGATGAAGAATCCTATGAATAAGTGGTTACGATCTCCAAAGTATCAAGTGAGGAAAATTTGAAAATTACATTTGCACACAGAGAAGAAGAAGCAACTGTGACCCCCAAGTTTCTAAGTAAAGAGGAATAAGGTACAACAACAACTCCTAAATATTCAAGTAGGAAAGAGTCTGAAGTCACTACTTCAAGTAGAAAGGAAGGGAGGCCATGATGACCACCTCCTTATATTCCTCCTCACAAAATATTCAGGCCACGAGACTCCGGGAGGGATAACAAAAGACACCCCAACTACAAACCTAAAAATACAATACTCATTCAAAAATATGTACACTGCCAGAATTTCGCCGCGGCTTCTTACAAGGTAGGGAACTAAGGCACATTAATACGCCATCTAAAAGTCTATAAAATTGTCTAGTGGAAATTTACAACAAGGACTTGTTAAGGAAGATGATAAAAAAGACGATGAAACATAAGAGGTGGAAGACAAGGATGTGAAAGATCAAAATGATATCGACAATCAAAATGTCCAGATCAAAATGATATTGACAATCAAAATGTCAATATCAATTGTAAAGAAAATGACGATGACATAGATTGTAATAATAAAATAAAAAATACGATTAAAAATAAAGTCATTGTTAACAACAATTATAAAAAAATTGAAGTCATAGAAGAATGCAATGATGAAAATAAAAGCGTCCAGGATGACCTTAATGAAGATAACATAGAAGAACGAAACCCAGAAGATGTTGCAACAAATGAAGAGATGATCATTCTACCAGTGGTCATAACTCAAGATGTTATAGAATCTCAACATCAAAAGGTTCCCCGGGAACAACTAAAGCCAAGCTCTTCATACAAGGAAGTAAGTACATTATCAGTAGTTGTCGCTACTGATAAGAAACCGATATTAAAGCATGCAGAAATATCAGAAATTTGCATAAAACTAGAATATCAAAAGAACACCATCAGTGCAGCTTAGAAGAATGCTCCATATTATTATTATTCGTTTATCTACAGAATCATATGCATGAAAATATTTGAATGGAAATACCAATTATTTCAAGAACTACTAAACTATGGCACCATTACGTGGAAAGTATTACAGTTGTAGCATGCTCATAGAATATTCATGGAAGACTTTTTTCAGAGCAGGATGACGTGTAACATACCAAATGTATATTACATTTATTAATAAATTATTAAATAGTATATTAGGTTATTAATTATCTAATTTTTAAATATGTTGGTATCCAAATGAGAAGGCACGACTATTCGACTTATGGTCATATAAAACATTTGACCATTGCATTGTAAACATCATTAATTAAATTATAAAAATATATTTATTTATCTAATAAGATAAATATGTAAGATGTAACCTTACAAGTGATAGGTTACAACTTACATATTTATCTTATTAGATAAATAAATATATTTTTATAATTGAATTGATGATGTTTACAACACAATGGTCAAATGTTTTATATGACCATAAGTCGAATAGTCGTGTCTTCTCATTAGGAGACCAACATATTTAATAATTAATAACCTAATATGGGTGAAATCAGGAATCTGGATGTCTATTTTGGGGGGGTTATGAGAAAAGCGGTGTTGTTTTGCAAGTTTGTCAACTTCGACCAAAGAAAAAATAGATTTGTGTTTAGAATTTCATTTTGTAGTTAAAACAAAACTTGTAGAGAATTGTCTTAGCTTTCTATTAGTTAATTTTTAGATTTTTTTTGGGGAATTTGATATGTCATTTTTGCAAGTTTTTGATAGTATTTTCTTAATTAATGAAATTATGATAAATAGCCATGTTTTTAGACAACAGTTTATTCATTATTCAACGTTATTATGACCTTGACAGATTGTACTAATATCTTCCTACAAGTTTGTATCCAAAGTCTTATACAATAATTATTAGAATTTTTTGAAGTGGACCAATCTAGAAAACTAGCATAAAACTGACATGTTTATTTTGACACAACATCTTCCCTAACTTCCAATTCAAAAAAACAAAATTGAAAGTACCCTTTTGAATACAACACATCAATATTCTATACGATTGGTTTTCCAAAATCTTTCATTGTGTATTTATGAAGTTATTGAAATTTCATTTCACTGAGTTCTATTAAAGTTTGAAGCAATATAGACACCTTCTAAGAAAAATAATAAATAAATTTAGTACATCACACCAAATTCAACAAAATTCACATCTATAGAAAGTAGATTGAATTATTCAACTAATGGTATTATTCGTGAAAAGAAATTCTAAGTATTTCATATGATCTGATATGTCTGAAATTGGAAGAAGGATCAGAAATAGGATGGAATACCATTTCTAAATATTTATAGGTTTTCGACCGAAAGTTAATTTTAATGGATACCGTTAACTTTAAAGTTAGAAAGTTAGAAAGTTAATTTTGAAATTTAGGCATACCGTTAATTTTAACATTCAGCCGAACAATTTTTTTGACCGAAAGTTAGTTCTATGTTTTTGGCTGAAATGTTATGGAATATGGATTCGAAAAAACCAGTCTCATGGAATAGAACATTTAACCATTGCATTGTAAACATAATCAATTCAATTATAAAAATATATGTATTTTTCTAATAAGATAAATATGTAAGATGTAACCATACAAGTGACACGTTACACCCTGAATATTTATCTTATTAGATAAAAAAAAATATTTGTATAATTGAATTGGTGATGTTTACAATGCAATGGTCAAATGTTTTATATGACCATAAGTCGAATAATCGTGTCTTGTCATTAAGAGATCGGAACCTTTGATACTTAGATAATTAATAACCTAATATACTAATTAATAATTTATTAATAAATGTAATATACTTTTGGTATATTATAATCCATCCTACTCTGAAAAGATTCATCCACGAATCTTCCATGAGCGTGCTACAACTGGAATTTTGTCCATGAATAATGGTGCCACGATTTAGTAGTTCTTGAAATAATTGATCGTATTTCCATTCAAATATTTTCATGCATATGATTCTATATTCAATTTGAGCTTCTAATCTGGTGGTGTTCTTTTGATCTTCTAATTTAATGTAAATTTCTGATATTTCTGCATGCTTTGATACGGCTTTTTTATATGTGACGACAACTAATAATAATTCACTTACTTCCTTGTCTGACGATCTTGGCTTTAGTTGTTCCCGACGAACATTTTGATGTTGAGATTCTAGAACATCTTGAGTTACGACCAATGGTAGAATTTTCATCTCTTCATTTGTTGCAGCATCTTTTGAGTTTCATTCTTCTATGTTTTCTTGATTAAGGTCATCCTAGACACTTTTATTTTCATCATTGCATTATTCTATGACTTCAATTATTTTTTATTATTGTTGTTAACAATGACTTGATTTTAACCATATTTTGTGTTTTATTATTACAATTTGCGTCATCATCATTTTATTTACAATCGATATTGACATTGTGACTGTTAATATCATCTTGATCTTTCATTGTCGTTGTCTTCTGCCTCTACTATTTCATAGTCTTTGCTATCATCTTTCTTAACAAGTCCTTTTTCTGCAGTTTCACTAAACAATTTTATAGATTTTTCAATTGGCATATTAATGTACCTTACTTCCCTACCTTGTAAGAAGCTGCAACAAAATTCAAGTAAACGTACATATTTTTGACTGAGTATCATATTTTGAGGTTTGTAGTTGGGGAGTCTTTTGCTCGGAGTCTAGTGTCCTGAATATTTTTTGAGGAGGAATATAAGGAGGCGCTCATCATAGAATCCCTTTCTTTCTGGTTGAAGTAGCAACTTCAGACTCTTCCCTACTTGAATATTTAGAAGTTGTTATTGTACCTTCTTTTTATTTACTTAGCAACTTGGGAGTCGCAGTTGTTTCTTTTGTTGTGTGTGCAAATGTCGTTTCCATCTTTCCCTCACTTGAGACTTTGGATACCATAACTACTTCTTCATAGGATTTTTCATCATTTTCTCTCAACATTGGTTTGGTTTGAGAAATAAATGATTCAGGGTCTGATATTGCTACAAGTTCTCCCTTGATTCCATCATCTTCTGTCGTGGGTGCAAAATCAGTTTCAAGCTATTCCTTATTTGGGAATTCAAGGGGCATAACCGCTTTTGTTTTCATAGGTTCCATAGTTGTTTCCTGCTTTCCCTCACTTGAGAAGTGAGATGTCCTAGCTGCTTCTTATTCATTTTCTCTCAACATTGGCTTGGTTTGAGCAATAAATTCTTCGAGGTCTGATCTTGCTACAATTTATTCCTTTATTCCATCTTCTTATGTCCTGGGTGCAAAATCAATTTCCATCTCTTCCTTATTTGGAAATTTAGGGGGCATAACCGCTTCTTCTATCATAGGTTTGCTAACAGTCTCCTGCTTTCCCTTGCTTGAGAAGTGAGATGTCGTAGCTGCTTCTTCTTCGTAGGCTTCTTCATCATCTTCTCTCAACATTGGCTCAGTTTGAGAAATACATTCTTTGGGATCTAATCTTACCACGAGTTCATCCTTGATTCCAACTACATCACTCGTTTCTTCTTGGTTGATTTCTTGGGTATTTTTATGTTTCACATTCTTGCTTCAAATGATTTTTTATCATTTCCTTCATAATTTTAAAGTCTACTTCATATTTTTCCTACTTTTTGTTTACTTTCTCAATTCCTTCAAAAAATTTAACCTAGGATTATGACATTTCTATCTTCGAAGATTTGAGAAATTGAAAGGATTTAATAATGATTACTATTAAAAATGAATAATAATTTATTATTATGCATTTTTTTTTCAACAATGGATTAAATAATAACCATTATTACTAAATAATTTAATAATAATAGTTTTATTAGTTATAAGGTTTAATATTATAATGATAATTAATAATATTATTATAACATTATTCTTTTGAAGAGGCAAGTTATGGTTTTAAATGGTTGAGCAAAGAGTGTAATGTTGGATGCAACAGGTGTGGTATGAAGGTGGTGTGCGGCCTATCAAGAGTGTGCAAGTTGGGAAGGAGGGGATCCTATGGAGAAGGGAATGGAATTGGAAGCAAAGAGGGGACATGAATGAGAGGCATGGAGAGCTTGGGAGAGGACTTGGAGAAGGTGACGTTAGAGAGGTTGGGAGAGAAATGGGAGTAGTGTGGGCTGGAGGGAGGTGTATGAAGGTATGCAGAGGTGAGAAGGGGCTGGGGATGTGCATGGGAAGAAGTTGGGGATGCACATGGGAAGAGTATGAGTGTTGGAAACATGGGGTATGTGGCATATGGAGTGAGTGAGATGAGAGTAGTATGGAGTGAAGGGGGTGGATGGTGGAGAAGAGGCTAGTATCATGAGGAGAGGGTTGTAGGTGCATAGAATGATGGAATATGGAAGGGAATGAGGGCATGGTGGAGTAGTGGATTGAGCAGTGAGTCCATGAAGGAATGTGAGATGGGGAGCTTAGAAATGAATGCAGAGGACTGGTGGAGAAAAGGAGGTGCAGAGAAAAAATTTAATAGATGAAGGTTTTAAATCGAACTCTTAGAATGTTATCTTATGCATAGAGGAGGGTAGAAGCTGCGAGAAAATGAGTGCAACGGAATGATATATTTCCTTGAGGAACGAGTGCAAGCACTGAGTGTGAACAAGATCCTGAAGCTCTGATACCACTTGCGAGGTTGCACCTTACATATTTATCTTATTAGAGAAATAAATATATTTTTAAAATTGAATTGATGATGTTTACAATGAAATGGTCAAATGTTTTGTATGACCATAAGTCGAACAGTCGTGTCTTCTCATTAGGAGACTAACATCTTTAATAATTAGATAATTAATAACCTAATATACTAATTAATAATTTATTAATAAATGTAATATACGTTTGGTATATTACATCAATAAACATCATAAACACCAACATGAGCAAGCATACATTTCATCACAGTGATCTATACTGTGTTGATATAACAAATGCATCCATTCACATTACATGCATTCTATTACAACCACTTATATTTCATCACTCTCATGAATGCAGTCATTCATAGCTATACATGTTCCTTAGTGTAAAGGAATTTCACAACATATACATGCTTAATCATGCCAGCAACGAAAAAGGAATATATGTATATCTCACTTCCCAACTTGTTACCATTAGTCCTCACAAAATGTTGGAGAAGGTAATCAAACTCCAAGCAATGGAGTGCAACCATTATTTATAAACATTTAATTATAAAACAAATCAAACTAAAAAAAGAAGTATTATACCTTATGCATGTAAATCATATCTCATGTTAGTTGATCGAACCTCATGCAAGATGACAAGATCATTTTACTTATTCTTTTATCTTATCATGGACCCATTTAAAGGCCTGGTGTTGCGACCTTGTTCTCTAAACCCATTTTTTCATCTACTCATTTAGTCTTTTAGAAAAACGGATCAGATTTTTTTTGTCTTTAATCTTCTATCACAACCTTTCCACCATATCAACTACACATTCTTCATTTGTGTTAGTAACCTCTAGTGATGACTATTTATAGCCAAGGTACGAGTTCTTACATTAACACTTAACCATCATAGAGATATATGCATTACTATCATGGATTCTAAGCCTCATAATACAAACAATGATCATGTCCTTTCTAATCAATTTATGTTGATCCATATAGGTCCATTTATCTTCCCATCATTCCATTACACCATAAATAAAATCATTATGCGTTATTCTAGATTGAGAACTAGGCTATCACACCACACAAGCATTATTCCCATAATCACAATACATTCATAGAGTGCATGCATATACTATGTAAGTACAACTTAATAATATGCATCCCCAATCATGCATGATAACATATTAGTCCTAGACATATCTCAACAATATAATCAATGTCCCATGTATACATCATAATCATTATAAACACATGCTAAAATATATCACCTAATCACTATAAAACATCTTACATAACATCATCAAGCATAGGAATCACCTTTTCATTGCATTAAGATTCCTTAACACACTAAGACCATAACTTAAGAACACTTAGCTTAATAAGGGAAAATGGAAGTGCAAGATCCATGCACCACCCAACCATAGGAACTCATTTAAAGTGTACTCTTTTTATCATGAGGCCACCCTCAAGTTGGGATACAGTTCCACTAGGACGAAGGGACACAAAATTCTTCACCAATGCACCAATGCACCATCGACTTACTAAGGAAATACTATTTTAATTGGAGTCATAGAAGGGAATACTTCTCAAGAAATCCTAGACATCCATATAAACATTAGTATGCATTTCATAAAGGAAAGGAGAAGCTCCTCAACACACCAAACCCTACAACATGGGAATTCATTAATCCCTTAAACAATATAAAATGATAAAAACCTCATATCATCCAATCAAATCAATTTAGCATACTATAGAATCTTTGGGGTCACTTAAAGGGAAAACCCTCATATTCACGCGGAATAAACCATTTAACTAAATGCAAATGGATTGAAAAACAAAGAATTTTAATTTAATCAAATTTAAAACTCAAACAACCGAAGGGAAGAGCTCGTCACCCTGAATCAAGAATTAGAAACAAGAAGCATCCATGATTCTTTCTCAAGGGTAATACTTTTCCATATCTGCACAAAGAAGTGTATAAACCGTAACAATGACTTAACTTGCTACTAAGGTCCAATTCGCTCCTTCACTACATAATTAATTGACAAGGGAATTAGTTTTCTTTAAATGCATCAAGACAACATCATTATACTTATGAACTAGTTGTAAAGCAACTACCATACAAATATCAATTATACTTGAATTCCAATGGACAAAGGGGTCAATTCCTCTCAACCAATCACTGCACATAGCAATAGACAACACAATTACTTTGAGGAAGGAAGGGAAACACCCTGTCAAAGGAATATATGTGTGTGTGTGTGTGTGTGTGCGTGTGCGCATGTAATTCTTAATGTTTTGATATTGGAGGGGGATCCTCTTAGGAGGGAGTACCCTAGTTGTTGTTGCTCTTATACTTCGTAATCCTTAATGATTGCGGATTTGAGAATGGATGCATTCCTATGTGTATATATATATATATATATATATATGTACATATATATGTACATATATATATATATATACATATATATGTACATATATATGTACATATATATGTATATGTATATATATATATATATGTATCTATATATATATATATATGTACATATATATACATATATATATACATATATATATATGTATATACATATATATATACATATATATATATATGTATATACATATGTATATGTATGTATATGTATATGTATATGTATATGTATATGTATATGTATATGT